>JAESVK010000704.1:677077-689669 GCA_017140935.1 Hamamelis virginiana | reverse complement strand
CCAAAAAAAAATAAAATAAAATAAAAAGAAGCTCAACTTTTTTACCCAATTACTAACTTACCGTTTCCACCTCAACTGCTAAAAAATAAAAAACCAAAGTTTCCTTCTTCTTCTTTATTTTTTCTTCTTATCCTAGGCCCCATTTATATTAGATTTTTTCAAAATCACTTTTAAAACTTAAAATTTCACTTGATCTAAGGGATGAGATGAGAATCACTTCTAAATGACTTGATGCGCGATAGAATGAATTGCAAAATTTTCTTATTAGAAATAACTGTGGCAAAAGATAGGGAACTTCAACTTTTCCCACAATTACTTCTAGTATATATGAAAATATTGATATGTAAAAATATAATTTGAGCAAAATTTAAGAAATATATGAAGAAATAATTATCAAAGTGTGATTTTAGAATAAATTAATGCAAACAAGCCTTACTACTGGCAAAAGGTCGTTATCATGTGAGTACATGCTAATTAACATATTATGCAGTATGTTGGTGTGATGATGACCAATCAAATTGCAGATGGACATAAATTTAGAAGGCATTTGCTTGACTTTTATCCATGGAGTAAAATATTCCTTAAAAACATCATTAAACTCCATGTTTGTTTCCATTATTAGATTTAAATGAACCTGAGAGCTTGATATATTGACATCTCTTCTTATCATCCAAAGTGCTTATGTTAAAATCAGCTTGGGAATAAATAATTTATGGAAATCAAGAAAAGGAAGGAGGGCAAGTTTGTGGCCTAGTTGATCATATTCCAATTTCCATTTAAGTTTTTAGCAAAAAAGAGGGGGCCCTCTCCATTGTAATTTCAAATTTGATTATATATATGTTAATGTATATACTGATAAATTGCTCCAAATTCAAATTTTAAAAACCTAATACCTAAACATGCACTAAGGGACCATTCTTTCTTTTATTATTTTTTTCTTTTTTCTTTTTTGGTTCAACGGTCAGGGTAAA
Source organism: Hamamelis virginiana (assembly GCA_017140935.1). Taxonomy (NCBI): domain Eukaryota; kingdom Viridiplantae; phylum Streptophyta; class Magnoliopsida; order Saxifragales; family Hamamelidaceae; genus Hamamelis; species Hamamelis virginiana. Next base: position 688,698 of record JAESVK010000704.1, on the reverse strand, counting down.
CCAAAATCTCTTCCCGGGCCAGCTTGCGCGCACCTCGACTAAATTTCTCTCCGGATGATCTTAAGGGTGCATTCTCCCACATCGGCCTGGTGCATTCAGGAATTAATTCCTGGAGTGCTCCCAGGCGAATCGAACCCTTGTTGATAAGATGGACCATTTCTATCTTTGTGGTCCTAAAACTTCAACCGAAAATTTTCTACATATGCAAATGGGTAAATTGTCACCTGGTCTCAAAACGAGCACTTTTAGTCCTTGAATCATAACACTAATGGCCGGTATGTCAGAGTATATTTTTAATTAAAAACTTATGATAGTAAAGGCAATAGCTTTGCGCATTCCTCACTTAGCCTCCCGCACTCCTCCTATTATTATAATGACACAACTAACCTTTATTTATCCATAATGCTAAATTTATTCTTGATATTAAAATTGCATCAAGTGACCATTATATGTAAGGCCATTTATATTATGCACTTTCAAAAATTGACCGTTGGATTAGATAACCTGCTTATTTAAGTTAGGCGTGCCAAAAATTACAGTGATCTAACTGTTGGTTTTTGAAAAGCTGCGTGAAGAAATGGTAATTTTTTAATGAACAAAAAAGTCACAATTTTTTTAGTGACATTCTTCAAAAATCAACTATTCGATCACTACTATTTTTTGCAGGCTTGACATATATAAGAGGAATATCTAATTCAACGATTAATTTTTCAAAATTTATAATGTAAATGGTTCTATGGAAGTTCTGACGCAATTTTGGTATCAAGAATAAATTTGGTATTATGGATAAATAATGCGTAATTATGTTATTGTAGTGATAGGAGGAGTGCAATAGGCTTTTTGAGGAGTGTGAATAGCCTCTCCCCACCCCTCCCCTCCCAAAAAAAAAAAAAAAAAACCCTTTCGAATTCACAAGAAAATGAGAACTTCTTAGGTAATAACAATATTATTATGGAAAATCTAAATAACAAAACATTCTAAAGGAAAAAAAAATCTCTAAAGTAGCTTATATAGATGTTGTCGACTCCAATTATTAGTAGAACATAAATTACCTAAAATAACAAAAGGTTGCGTTGCTCTTATATTTTATTTTGACATCTATTTTTATATTTCGTTTTTAAAATATTATTTTAGGTCGAATATTTTGAGAAGAGATTATCAGTGTTATTAAACCCGAACCGGACCGGCCAGTTCAACCGGTTGGACAAGGAACCGGTCCCCTCTCCGGCTGGTTCAACCCACAAAAACCCTTTTTTCAAATAACCCGTTCAACCCGGCGGTTCAACCGGTCAAACCGGTCAAAAAACCGGTCAACCCGGTTTTTTTTTTTTATATAAATAATTTTAAAATTTTTTTTTAAGGTGCTAAAATGACTAAAATAGTCCCAATATTTGTAATGACTGCACATAAATTCAAATATATGAATTGATTGTACAAACATTTTTAAAAAAATTATATTTTGAATCATTTATAGCTTTTATTCTAATAAATAATTAAATAAATAAATAAATAATATATTTATGACGTCACGGTTCAACCCGGTGGTTCAACCAGTTGACCCTTAACCCGGTAACTTTTCCGGTTCGATGAACGGTCCGGTTTTTAAAACACTGGAGATTATATACTTTCCTTTTGTTTGTCATATATGAAAAAAGTCAGAGTGATCGGTTAGTTTTTGAAAAATATTATTGTATGGAACTATTATATTTTTTTATATATGGGTTGTTTACCCAGATGTCCTTTTTATAAGTTTTGTTTACCCAAAAATCCCGCCATCTTTTAACTTTATCTACAAGTTCATTCTATAAATATTGTTTACCCAAAAGTCATTTCTTCTCTTTAACTCTAGAAAATAGAAATATCCCACCTTAAGAAATCTATGCAATGCCTCGTGGTAGGCTCTAAGTGTGGCTGCTCTTTGAAATTTCACGTAGAGAAACCTGCTCTTTTAAGAGTAATTACGTACGTTTGAATGTTTAGTGCTCGTGGCAACTAGCCATAAGAAGTCAAGAATCCACCAAGCGAAGCCGAAGATGGAAGATCGTGTAACTAAAGCACGCCAGTTACTAGTATTAAAATAAATCAATTTCATTTCATGAACCTGCTGTTATGTTTAAGAATATATATTTGGTGTCATATGAGGAAAGAAACCCTTGAATTTGGGCACCATGCCACAACTTTCAGTACAGGAATGGAGAAGCTTTCTACTTATTCATGAAATCAACCGAACCAGGCTTCCTGCACAAAGTGCAAACTGATGCATTTGGAAACCATGAAAAAAATCGTATCTACAACCTAGCTAGGAAATAAAGGCGAAGATGGAGGAGGAGAGGAGGAGAGGAGGAGAGAGTGAAAGGTGAAGGAAAATAGAGGAGATCTCTGTTATGCTTTTTTTTTTGGGGGGGCAAAAACTAATGTATAGAGAGGCGCTTTTATGAGGAAACTTATGCTTTTTTTTTTTTTTCCTAATATCATTTTGATAGGCATACTTCAATTTTATAGGAATCTATCGGTTTAATGAGAAAACGCATCAATTTGTTTTTGGGTCTTGTAGAAATTGATTCATTTGCAGAAAATTAATGCATAGATCAATTTTTCAAATATTGTTTTTTAAGGAAAATGATGTGTGTGTATTTTTTTTTTTTTTTTATAAAACGAATGCGAAAATGCATTAATTTTCATAGACATACTTTAGTTTTATATAAAATTATAGGTTTAATGAGAAAATGCATCAGTTTGTATTTTGGTTTTACAAAAACTGATGCATTTTTGGAAACTTATGCATTGTCAATTGGGACTTTTAGGTAAAACGAAAAGATGATGGGACTTTTGGATAAAAAATAATTCAAGTTGGGACTTTTGGATAATTTTCCTTTTTTTATTAATTAAAAATGTCATAATTTTTTATAATGATATTTCTTAAAATCTAACCGTTAGATCACTATGATTTTTGGCATGTATGACATGCATAATAAAGGTATCGAATCCAACGGTCCGATCATCATCAAAATATTTACCATAAGTAGTGTTTTGAAAATAAGGTGTAAACATAAGTAGTGTTTTGGAAATAAGGTGTAAGGGGAACGTGACTCAATAATTGGCAAAAGCCTAGTTAATTAGATGAAAAAAGGTACTTATTCTGAAATCATAAATAACCACAGATAAATTCCTGAAAAATTGGATTCAATTGTTTGGAAAAAAATAAAAAATCGTGAACAATTGTGGACTCAAAAAGAGAAGAAATTTTAAAACAAGTCATAATAAGCTTATGTAAGCATGAAGCCCATAGCTAATTGTGGAATACATATTTTAAAAAATTGATCGTTATATTAGGTATACTATACTTATGTATGTCATGTTTGCAAAAAAATATATGATTCAATGTTATTTTTTTGGAAATATTACTGGAAAAAAAAAACTGTGGTAATTTTCGGCGGTCACTATTTTTCATAACTATATTTTGAAATTCCGACATTAGATCACTATCATTTTTGGCAAGCAATACATCCATAAGTACATTATCTAATTTAAAAGTCATTTTTTCAAAATATGCATCCCACAATTATCTATATCTTTCATACTTACATAACTTACGTAAGCATCTACCAACTAGATTGGGTTTGTGTGTGTGTATATATATATATATATATATCCTTTTTAAATTGGAGGAGGAGTGTGCTGAGTTAATGATCGATTGGCTTAATAAAAACTTCGTTTTAATTCAAATAGTATTATTAAACTTATAAATTAATTAAAAAAGTTGAATAGAATATCAAACTCAATAAATTCATTAATATTTTAAATAATTTAACTATTTTTTGTTATCTTAAAATATTAATCATGTAGAAACATTCTTTTAGTATGTTTATAAACTTAATGAGTTAAATTTAACTTTACTTCCAGGCTAATTTTTTTATCAAGTTAAATTTTAAAAAGTTCTATACTGCACAATTCGGTTTGATTTAATGAACAAAGTTAATTTATATTTTTAGGCTAGTTTATAATAGCTTTATCTAAAATCACTTTTAGAGTTCAAAATTCCACTTAATTTAAAGTGATAAATTATAATTACTTCTAAACAACTTAATTAAGAGGCATATGATGATTGTCCAAAATTAGGTTCCAGGGTCGGCCTTGACCTAAAGCAGCTAAAGCAGCTGCTTTAGGCCTCAATTTTCTATAAGGAAGAAAAAAAGGCCCCAGACCCTCCCCAAAGTTTCCCCTTTGCCGAAACTTTCAAAAGAAAATTTGAAAATTACCTTATCTTTTTTACTTTGTGTCATTATGTACTACGTAGGGCCCCATTTTTTAAGTTCGCTTAGGGCCCCTTAAATCTCAGGGCCGGCCTTGTTAGGTTCCTTAACTTTTACTACTATCACTCTTAGTATAAAAATTTTAATACGTTAATAATTGATTTGAACATAATTTTAAAAAGATACGAATACTTTAAAATGAATTTACCCGAAATTAATGTAAACAGGATCATAATATTCAATGATCTTATAGTTTAATTGTAACTACTTTTATTTTTTCAAAATAATTATCGAATTCGAACGTATAAAAATATATTGAAATAAAGGATTATTTTTATTTTTATTATAAAAGTTCAAAATTGGATAAAATTATATCCTTTCAAAATAAGGAAAAAAAAAAAAAAAAAAACCTCTAGTAATGAATTTCGAGTTTAGATTTGTTGTTGATTTGACAAATGATCAACACTTGTTGATTATAGCCAACACGTGTACAAAAAAGGAGATCAAATGGCTTACATAAGAAATGCCCATTGATTTGACATGTGATCCAAAATACATCAGATTTAGGCATTTTTGATGTGAGTCATTAGATCCCTTTCTTACACACCTGTCAGCCATCCAACGATAATCCGGGCTTGGTTTGACTGCTGAGCAAGTATGGTGCGGTTTAGCAACTCCAAGGTCTTTTGGCCAGTGTAAATTTAGTGTTTTGAAAAACCGACCGTTAGTTTGAATATTATTCCTATGTATGACAGGCATGCCAAAAATCACAGTGATCTGACGGTCGATTTATGAGATAAGGACTGTTAAAATTTTTCACAGCCTGTATCTCATAAATCGACCGTCAGATCACTGTGATTTTTGGCATGCCTGTCATATATATGAATAATATTCAATCCAACGGTCGATTTTTTAAAACACTGAATTTACACTTGCCAAAAGACCTTAGAACTACTGAATCGCACCATACTTGCTCAGTAGCCAAACCAAATTCCGATAATCCACAGGTTATCAACAACAAATCCATACTCATATATTTCTCAATTTCAGCCGTTATCCATTAAAATAGGTAACAATAAAATATAAAATAAAAATAGACGATATAAAGAGGTATCGCAGAGCGGGCAACATCACGTGCCACCATCACCTCGTAAATCCAAAAACAAATCTAAAAGTGCGTAAAACCTAAAAATATCTTACAATCAAGAGCAGCACAACTGGCGGCGGATCGTGTAGAGACCGCAACAGTATCACTGTAGATCCCTCTCATATAACCAACGGCTAAGATAAAACTCCACTTTTCAATCGTACGGCTAAGACAGTAACCGCGTTTTACAAAGCCGACCCATGAATCTGTCATCCTCAAACAAATCCTCTCCTAAAGCCGTAACTGCGACTCTTTCTCTCCCCCCTTCACCCTGGAATTTCCTTCCCTACCAGGTTCTCTCGCACTTTCTCTCTCTAAAACTCAGATTCATACTATATATATCTATATACGGGCATTTATATATATATTTATTTTTCCATCGTTTGCCCTAATTTAGAAAGATAATAGTGGAGAGAAGATGCAATCGGCGAACGGTTCCGATCCGCAACAGCCGCAGCAAAGTCAACAGAATCAACAGCAGCAACAAGCGCAGCAATGGATGGCGATGCAGTACCCGGCTGCGGCGATGGTAATGCAGCACCAGATGATGCCACCTCAGCATTATCCGCCGCAGCACTACTTGCCGTACCACCAGTACCAGCATCAGCACCAGCATGTACAACATCAACAGCAGCAGCAGCAGCTGGGATCCAACGGTGAGAATAAGACGGTATGGGTTGGTGATCTTCATCAGTGGATGGACGAGAATTATCTCCATAGCTGCTTCGGTTCCACTGGCGAGGTTTAAATCTTTCCTTTATATATATGTATATATATTTGATGATTCCTTTATATATATGTATATTTGATTTTTTTTTTTTTTAATTATTGATTGCATGATATCTTGCTTAGAATATGAGAATCGATTTGCTGTTATTGGAAACACCTGAGTTCATATAATATAAATATATATTTATAAAGCACTTATGCTATTGGTTGGATCAAGTCATTATCTTGGATAAGAATTGTATAAAATTATCAGATTATTGAGGTGATTTTATATGCTCTGATAATATATATATATTTATTTATTTATTTATTTATTTGCACTGGAGTCATTAGGAACTAGGAAAGGGTGATATGAATGGGATAGAGAAAAAGGCAAGTTGTTAGGAGGAGCATAGGAAATTATTAGACCATAGTTTTTATGGTAAGCTTAGCTTTTGTGTTATTAAATAGTAGGTCTATCTTGGACAGTGTACATTAAAAGAAAATGAAATGAAGTATAATTTGTGATGCATTAGTGATTTGTGAGTTGATTTTTCAGTTGCCAATTTAGATGGATTTGATGATTCTAAGTAGAAAGATATCTGTTACCTTATAAGGCTAAAGCTTTAATTAATTCTTCGTTTGAGTCTTTACATATATGATGCCAATAGATAAGTGTCGGACAGAACAGGCATACATTTATTAAGTTGTTCAGCTGAAAATAGTGGCTCAAGATTGGGATTGGAACATTTGGAAGCTGTGGGAAAAAACTGTTGTTAGCTGATTTTGGATCTGTTTTAGCTCTTAAGGTAAACATCATCATTATACTTGAGAATAATGAATCAGCAAGATATCTTGTGGCGTGAAACCCTTCATGAATTTTATTAAAAAAATAAAAATGTTTCTTCTTATTGAAGTGAAAACCACTTGTTATCTGATGTTATGGATATTTGGCATGATAGTTGAAAGAACATCGCAATTTTTATGGAAATTAATGGATTACACTTCATGATTGGTCAAAATGTCTTGTCATAACATGCTAGACTTAGGCACTATGTCAGTTACTGTGTGAAATATCTTCATATATTTTTCTGTCAACACCTTTATGAGGATTCGACAGCCCAATACCCATAACAATTTTAATAAATCATAGGGAGTTTGTTTGTTAAGATATGTTGCAAGTACTCATCTGGCATTTTCCAGATATGCATTTATACAATCTTGATTTAAAGGAGGCTCTGCATTATGTACTTATAGGTGTCTTAGGGCATTTGTCCTTTAACAATTTATGGACGGAGACGAGGAAGCAGAAATGTTACGTGTGGTGTTTGCTAATTGTGAATTTTTTTTTTTTTTTTCTACTTTTGTTTGAAGTGAAGTAAAGATTGAATATGGTCTCAATTATCTGAGCAAGGGAAGTTCTGAAATTCTGTAAGAAAATTAACACATGTTGCTAATATCTGGTTATTTTTTTCAGTATCCTATTTCTTCTCTGACGTCTAATGTCATCTATCATGCAGCTTACTTCCATTAAGGTTATTCGCAATAAGCAGACTGGTTTATCAGAGGGCTATGGATTTGTGGAATTTTTTTCACGTGCTGCAGCTGAGAAAGTTCTGCAGACCTATGCCAGCATTATGATGCCTAATACAGAACAGCCCTTCCGTTTAAACTGGGCAACATTTAGCATGGGTGATAAGCGTTCAGATAATGGTTCTGATCTTTCTATATTTGTAGGAGATTTAGCTTCAGATGTTACTGATAGCTTATTGCATGAAACTTTTGCTAGTAGATATCCATCTGTTAAAGGTGCAAAAGTTGTGTTTGATGCCAATACTGGCCGTTCAAAGGGTTATGGTTTTGTGAGGTTTGGAGATGATAATGAGAAATCACAAGCCATGACTGAAATGAATGGTGTATATTGTTCGAGCAGGCCCATGCGCATTGGTGCAGCAACTCCCCGAAAGTCATCTGCATATCAACAACAATATTCTTCACAAGGTACTGATAATTCTGCTTGCTTTGCAGATGCAAGATCTAAAATCTAAAAGTACATATCAGTTATTCTATTTTACTTAGTTTTATGTTAAGATTTATATTTGCTGCACAAATGCTGCTGCCGGTTCTGCTGGTGGTGGTGGTGACTTTTTTTGTTTTTGATTGTTTGTTTGTTTGTTTGTTTTTTGTTTGGGGGTGGGGTGGGGTTGGGGGAGCAATGAGAAGTCCGCAATATTTAATCACACTGAATTAATCAGTAAGGACTTCTTGACATGCCCCTTCAGAACCTGAAATTCCATATCTGGATTTACTTATTAAACTAGCATGGAAACCCTGACTTCATTCCCTGCAAAGTTCCCACAGGGTGCTTAAATATGTTGATGGATAGACATATGATTTCTAGGAGGTTGCTCTTGATTTATTGTAGAAATTCATCATCTGATTTCTGCTACTGGTTCTACATTTGCTTATGTTCTCTCTTCCCCCATCCCTAATCTTGGATTTAATGGTGTATTACTGTAAATGATGCTGCCGTTACTTTTGTGGTGCTGGAAACAGATGTACCACTGGGAGGGTAGGGGGCGGGGTGGGTTGTTGACATTGATGTTGATTGTGGAGGTAGCTTTGGTGAAAGTGGTGGTTAAGTTGGTGGCAATAATGGCTGTATTTTGATGGTGGTAGTGATGGATATAATGTGATGAGGTGGAGTTGGGGGTGGTAGCAATCTTGCTATTATTGGAGGTTGTCATGGCATTTTGGGGGTGGAAGCGGAGTGCTAAAAGCAATATTATAAGTCCTCTCCATAAGGCACTGCCTGTACCCTTTTGTTCTAATTATCATAATGACATATTTGAAGCATTGATGAGCGGTGGACAGAAAATGGAGTTCCCATCAATCCTAGGCCAACCCAGCATTGGATTTTAGGATGTTTCATAATCAATCACATAAAATGTGATTTCATAGTTTTGAGTTTGCCAACTAATTCTAAAGGCCACTATTACCAATGGCCCGTTGGGAGTCCACATTGTATCTTGAAATGGTGATCTTAAGAGTGATTTAATATAGTTTTAGAGATTCCAAGGTGAGCTATAGTATGGAGAGGCATTCTATTTTTTGTGGACTTTGGGTCAATCTGTTCATGGTCACTTGGTTTCCCTTTTTTTACGAGATAAGTTGGTTCATTAAATGTGGGGCTCGTGGTTTAATTCACACCAACTATTGGGGAGTTGGAAGGTGATAGCATGTCTTGACGATGGCCTTGAAGTGTAGACCCTCATTTATCCAATACATGTTGTCAGTAATGAGTTGTGAGTAAGGACGTGAATGAGGGAGAGTAGCAATTCCTCCTCCTAAGCAATTCAAATGAGGATTTATCATCTTTCATCTACACATTTCTTACTTAGAAAAGATACTGAAAAATTTTTCTGAAAATTCTTTAGTCCAAACAATTCAAGATAATATTTGGGCCTTTGTGAAGCCCAGAAAATGAAAATTCTGTCTGAAGCCATATTTGTTTTTGGTCAAAAGTGGCTTCTTCTGAACATGATTACCCTTTGCATAATCAAAATAACTAAAACTTCTACATAAACTGATGACTTTAACAAGAGTTGAGAAACTTATTCACCTGAAGTAGGGAAGGTATCTCCAGCTCTTTCTCAGATCCTGTTATTTTGTTTGGCTTTACCCAGTTTCTACCTTTCTCCTTCTTTCTCATTCTTTTATAAGGGTTGGTGGTTGTCAGCATTTATACTAGAATTTGGGTTGGAAGAATCCTGTATTTCATGGTTTATTAGGTTATACCCCTATAGAAATGATGGGTTCCTTGTCTAATTCCATTAGTGGACTCTTTTCTATATAGTAGCAAGATGAAACTGCCGTTATACTCGAAGAAGATGGAGAATTTCTTAATTTTTTAGTCTATGTAAGGGCAGGGGTCACCATTTTTGCATGGATATTTTTTTCCCTCTTCTCTTGTTCTCTTCAATTTATTTACCGATCAGGTTGTTGGACATAGATTTTATGTATATAGTTAACTTTGAACTTTTAAGGCAGTTTATACATGAATGTAACGCTTTATATGAATTGAGAATTTTACTAAAAAGTTTATTTGCACTAATATGCTTTGTTTTTGGTAGGTGGATATGCATCAAATGGTGCCTCAGTCCAATCTGATGGAGATTCTATGAACACAACAGTGCGTTCTCTAGCTCTTCATTATAAACTAGTGGTGGCCCTACTCTTTTTTCTTTGGCTAATTTATGTTTATTGTAGATATTTGTTGGAGGGCTTGACCCTAATGTTACTGATGAAGATCTCAGGCAGCCTTTCTCCCAGTACGGTGAGATAGTCTCTGTAAAAATACCAGTTGGGAAAGGATGTGGGTTCGTACAGTTCGCTAACAGGTAAAACTCCTGGCCTGTGCTTTGTCATTTCATTATATGTATTAAAAATTCTTTAGCCTTTGCTTTCTTTGGGTAGTACATGATCCTCCATCTTGCTTATCTTGACAGAAACCATGCTGAGGAGGCACTGCAGAAATTGAACGGGACTGTAATTGGCAAGCAAACAGTTCGTCTTTCTTGGGGTCGCAATCCAGCAAATAAGCAGGTAACTCTCACTCTCTCTCTCTCTCTCACACCCACCCCTACCCACCCACCCACCTGTGGAGTACTAATTATGTGATCTTTGGCTGTGGGAAGGGTGTATTATCCAAACTGCTTGAAGATCTAGTTTGAAATCTCTAAAAAAAGCTTGCACTACCTGCTATTCTTGAACTGTTAGAAAAAAAAAGGGGGCCATTTTTAATTCTGGCCTTGTAGAATATTATCTGAAATTGAAATCTTTATAGTGGCTGTAGAAGTCATTCTTCATTAAAGTTCTGAACAAACCCTTGGAATTCACATGTTAAAACATTGCCATTACATTCTGTTATGTCACCAGTTTGGCTTTCTTAATCGGTACCCTTGGGTTTTGGCAGTTGAGAGCCGACTTTGGCAACCAGTGGAGTGGAGCATATTATGGAGGACAAGTTTATGATGGTTATGGATATGCTCTGCCAGCACCTCAAGATCCAAGCATGTATGCTGCAGCAGCTGCAGCTTATGGAGCTTACCCTGTGTATGGAAACCACCAACAGCAAGTAAGCTGAATGAGCTGCAGGAGACAGAACTACATAGTTCCAGTAACTAGACATTATCACGATAGAAGGGGCTTATCTGCTTCATTTCTCCGTAGTCTGCTTGGTTGTGTAGAATTTTCACGAATCCCTCCAATTAAGGAGCGGAACTGAATTTTGATGATCTGAGGTAGTTTATTAGGGATTTGATTAAACCATTTGTTTAGAATTTTGGGCGTTATAATGGAACTTATTTCTTGGAATACATGATCTTTCAAGTGCTGTGCTTAGCGTGTTCTGCGGATTAGATATAGGCACATTATTTAGTAAATAATAATCCCAAAACAACAATAACCAAAAAAAGTAAAATTATTGAATGCCATCGTTGTGTTTGCTTCAA
>JAESVK010000704.1:641318-676977 GCA_017140935.1 Hamamelis virginiana | reverse complement strand
GGGGGGGTTGGGTTGGGTTGGGGTTGGGTGTTTGTTGTGGTTGTGTTAAATATGACACTGTATGGTTAATGTGGTTTCTGAGCAGCTAGTGGGCAGTTTGAGACTGCTGCTACTGGGGTGAAAAAAGCACCATCTGCATCGTTCCCTGTTTTTCAGTTTTTGGCAAATCTCAAGCGATGCGGATTTCAAGCTTTGGTCTATGTTCTTGCAAGCAATTCATTAAATTGAAAGGCAGGTGATTTAAATGTTGAACCAATGCCTCTGGCAATTCGTCAGTCCCATCTCCTTTAGTTTTTCCCTGAGGATATACATCAATAGAGTTCTTGGTTAGTTGTTAATGGAGGAGGGGGCAATTTTATCCATGAGGAATGGAATCCGGAACGTCATTCCATATAGGGGAGAGGTATGAACCACTGAGCCAAAAATCATGTTCATTCCTTAGTCCAATCTCGGATGTTCAACTTATGAATGTAGGGTAATTACCATACATATTAAATCCTAACCTGTGATCTTTTGTCTGATTTTTAATTGTACAATCCTTTTTTTATTTAGCGAAAAATACATTTTATTTCCCTATAATACTACTGCGTTACACATTGCCCCCTATAATTTTAATTGGAACACATAATTCTTTATAGTTTTAAAATGTGACAAATTAACACTCTTACATCTTTGCAAATCCACTACAAATGACTACGAAACGGCAATAACCTCAAACAGTCCACCGCCAACATAAATGGCTTCATCGAATTTGGATTTCTCCTTAAGTTCCTCAAATTATTTCTGCATCTTCGAACACAACTATCTTCATTTTTTTTCTTATATATATATATATATATATATATATATATATATATATATATATATATATATATATATATACACACATCCATTTTCTCTTTTCTTCTGCAACCTAACCACTAAATGCCTCTTAATCATCTCTAGCATTGTAGATTGACTTCTCCTTCTGTTCCACTGCCAATCAATGAATATAAGAGTATTATTTATCACATTTTGAAATATAGAGGACAATATGTTACAATTAAAACATAGGAGGTAATGTGTAACATAGTAATAGTTCAGGGCTAAATGTATTTTTTCCTATTTTTTATAACGTGACGCGCACCCGAACGATTAGCACATAAATATAGAGCAAATTAGCAACCAGGGGTGTGCAAGGGTCGGTTGGTGAGGGGTAAAACAGCCAACCAACTCTCAACCAATCAGCATATCTTAATAACTGACGGGTTTATTGAATATATGGGCATATTTCAACCGCAGGTTTGGCGAATCAAGCCATACTATTCTTTTTATAAATACCTAAAATCTCTAAAATCATTTTAACAAGCAAAAACATCTCAAATTTTTATCTACCAATGCAATATCGTGTTATTCAATGATTAAACTATAATCCAAACAATTTTTCCAACGCTAATAAACTAAAGTGCCAAAATAAATTACTCTACAACAAAGATTCTTTGTTATTCAAAATTTTTACAAACTAGCATATCATCTCACATTCAAAATTGCAAACATATCTAACAAAATTAGTTCATTTTCAAATTATCGCAATAAAAATTTCTAAAGAAATAAAAAATCATCAACTTGCAAGCATATCCAATTAAAGGAAGAAATAATATTTATTTATATAAATATATTATTTATTTATAAATAATTAGTTGGCAGATTGAATCGGATTTAGGGTGGCTTACCTCTATACACGTCAACCAAAATGACCCGTAAAAAATTCATCAAATTCAATCAATCCAATCTAAGCACAATAACTATGTGTTGCGGGTGGATTTGGGTCGAAGTAAGGTTGCAAACGAGCTGAGCCAAGCCAAGCTTTGGGTTGCACAAGTTTGATTTGGTCAAAAGTTTGATTATTTAAATTCGAGCCAAGCTCGAGCCAAAGTTAAACGAGCCAAGCTTTGGTATGTTTGAGCTTGCCTTGTTTACTATCGAGCTTGTTCGCGAGCTATTCACAAACGGTTTGATTAATTTGCAATCTTAATTTACAATAAGGAAAAGTTAAAAATAAATGTAGAAAGCTTAAAAAATGACTTCTATATACTTGGTTTTTATTGGAAATAAAAAAATTCAAGCCAAAAAAATAAAATCATGAATATGTTGAGCTCATTCAAGCCTAAATTATAATTTTTTTATGAATCTAAACACAGGTTTTAAATGAACTTATTTACGAGAATATTAACAAACTTGTTCACAAACACAAACGAGTCGAACCTAGGTGTGCTTGAGTTTGACTTGTTTATTAAATGAGCATAAATTTAAGGCTTAGATTTGACTTGTTTACTAAATAAACGAACTCGAATTGAATCTTTATCATACGCTTTTGCTAGCAGCTCGTGAGCAACCTGACTCATTTGCAGCCCTAGGTCGGATAATTCAGCCAGATATTTTTTGTGCCAGCATAGGGAAGAGATTTGGATTCGGAGTATCGAGGCAAGAGGCCAATTTGGAACGTTGGGTGGAAGTTCTGGGTGATTCGACGGTCACGTGTAAGCGACCCAACACTCCTCCAAGGGCCAATTAGAACATTTTTCTATACACCCAAGGTCCACTATTCGCCATGGACCTTCATCACCGCATGAACATTTTTTTTTTTTCCATACCCTTGGACCGATCTTGACTCATTGCAAAGTCAAGAAAGCATCTCATTTAAAGGTCTTGATAAAAAAAAACAATGGTGATTGTATTGCTACTCACCCATATTATTAGTAATATATACAAATTAATAAAAAAATTTATTATGATTGTACTCACACGTAAATTTATTATTACTGACAATATTAGATAAATAAAACAAATTAAAATAAATTATATTACTTCATACTTACCTTCTCCTTTCCATGTTCATATCTTTTCCATAAACCATACACTCACAAACTTAAACGCTCTCATATAGCTTTTTGAAAATCTTAATAAAAAAAAGATGTTTATTAATCAATGAACAATGAAGTGGTCATGTGGGATGATTCCAACAATGAAGAGTTACATTTTTTTTTAAAGTATGATTTACTTTTTTTTTAGTTGTTTTAATTTTAAGTTCGTACTTTTGTTCAGTCTTGCAATATTTAATATCAATGAATGTTCAGATATGAGTAATTAAACATATCACTATGTTCAATCATCCCAACCGAACATATAAAAATATTCAACAAGGGGTATTGAACATTACAGAATTTTTAGTGGGCACTAGTAGAATACTAGAATATCATCCTATGTTCAACAACTGTTAGCCGAATATATAAGAATATTTAACTTTTCTGTGGGATGAATGGCCGAATGGTTGGACTGCTCTTTTCGTGGAGTGAAAGAAAACAAACTCTTCTTTGAATGAAAATAAAAAATATATATATTTGAGACTTTTTGGTGTAATGTGGGTGTAAAAAAAAAAATGTAATAGAGTTGGTAGAGTTTTGAGTTAGTTTGGGTGTTACAAATGTTGTAGATAGCAAAAATTATATTTTAAAATTTTATTAGTGGTTGTGGATAGCAAATGAGCGCCGCTAGCATTATATACATGGATGGGTGGCAATAGAATCACCCTAAAAAAAAGGGGGTTGTTGCATTGTTGGTTTGGAAATATAGTTTTACACTTTTACCCCTTCAATTATAATCTATTTAGAGATTCTTACCTCCATAATTTTGATATTAGACAATTTTTCATCCTTCCATTAAATATTTATTTTAATTTTTGACTAATAAATGATATTATTTTTTTTTTCATGCTGTATTTATCCCAATTTACTAAGATATTTATAAATATGCTAGTAAAATTTAATAATTTTTTCAATTTATTTTATTATTATTTTTTTTACAGTACGGTAAAAATAATTCATAAAAATTTAAATATGCCTAAAAAATTATGAAATTTTATCAATATATTTTATAAATATATTAGTAATATAAGATAAATATTGTATTTATAAATAATAAATTTAATATAATTTTTCAGTCAAAACAGTAAATGGCATAAAATGCTAAAAATTAAAACTATAGAAATGATGTGATTGAATTAAAATTATAGAGGTGTAACATATAAATTGGTGATGATTGAGATGATCAAATTAGAACGCAATAAAGTCCATTGATGATGATAGACCTACGACTCAGCATAATACAGCTCTCGCTTTTTTGAACGGAGGGAAGCTGCCTCGCAAGCGTTGGACCATTAGGTAGGGCTGTTGGGTTGCATAAAGACGTTGAATAAAAATCTCAGCCCACTCACTCACACTACTTCCGAGCTGTAAATCATCATCAACTCCACACCGTCAGATTATCATACCAACTTGTTTACCTTGATGCTAAAGATAACTCAACGGTGTATATGCAAGGTGAACGTGCTCCTTTGTGTCACTGCAGTAAAACTCGAAAGAGGACCCTCATGATTGTACGCACTGGATACTCATAAGAGGATTCAGCAGCTAAGCTGTCACATTTCTATTTGTTACTGGCCCGCAAAAAGATGCCACGTGGCATCCAGTAACTTCTACAGGTGTACCCACTGTAACTGTTTTGGGGGACGGTATTATTTTAACGTTTTAATGCAATTATTACAAAAGTTTTTATATAAAATATAATAATAATACTGGAGAGGATATCAAAAGGACGGATGGGCTAATTTGGTAACAGCTGGCCTCTGGACGAGTCTCTGTGCAACACGTTACCAATGGCTCCAATCTCTCTCTTCTCTCTCTCTCCTCCGTCTTCATCTGCTGCAGCTGCTGCTTCTTCTCTCCAACTTCGCAGGCGAATCTTTCTTACCTCTCTCAGCGTTCAAGCTGCTTCTTATTCCTCTTCCTCTTCTTCTACTTCGCATTTGGAGCCCAAAGTCGTTGTCACCAGAGAACGTGGCAAGAACGCCAAGCTCATCAACGCTCTGGTAATCCCTCTCTTTCTGTGAATATCTATATCTATATATATGTATATACATCTTGTTTTTGTTGATTTTTGAAGTTTTTGATTCTGAATATTTGAGATATTGCTGTGTTATTGTGATTTCTACGGTTTTATATTTCGTTTTTTAATGAAAATTTTGTAGTTTTTTTCTGTTGCGTATATCTTCTTGAGTTGTTCGGGTTGTCTTTATGCGTCACATTGTAGGTGAATTGTAGGATTAACTGTTCACATTAGGTGTTTGATTAAAGGTGGAAACGAACATTGAATATTCACTGTTTTCTTAAAATGAAAATCCAAGATTTTTTGTGGATAGACTGATAGAGAAATCAGAAATAAGAGTGTGTTGATGCTTTTGGATTAGTCGGACACCTGATGTTACTAAGCTATATTATTGAAGAATTTTCATGACATGATTATATTGAGGCTGTTTACTGGAAAGTGGCATCCCCACAACTAAGAAACAGAAGTAATTTTTCATCATTTTGAAGAAATAAAAATAGACAAATCGTAATTTTTTAATCAAGAACGTTTTCATGTAATTGTACTGCAAGATCACTTGTAATATTGGTTTTTCCAGTGCCATTTCTGGGGTTATCTTTTCTAGGCACTGGATGGAGCTGGAGATAAATTTTTTGAACAGAAAATGAAGCAAAATGGACATTTGAATTACTTTAGCAAGAATTCAAGATGAGTTATAAGAGAATGCCCAAATTAAGATAGGGCTCCTTTGTGTTGTGGGTTTTTAGCATATTTTTGCTTAATACAATGGGTACATTCAAATTTGTAATAACTCACATAGTTAAGGATATTCACGAATAAATAGATCAAGTTTATCATTTGATGTTCAGGAATAAATAGATCAAGTTTATCATTTGATTGCCAGTAGCTCATAGGAATATCTTGCCATAACCCCACCAATTACAAGGGTGTGTTAGGGAACATCTTTTAAGGAATAATGAATTCCAATGTTTGTTAAAATATTTTACAGTAGCCTATTTTAAATATCGTATTAAAACTGATGATGAATGTGTTGCATAATATTAAATGCAAAAACCTTTGTGTCAACCTCCAAATTTCCCTTTCAACTTCACATGAAAAGTAGGTATCATAACATCATCCAGGAACTTCCAAATGATTTTAATTGTAGTTTATATGATCAAATTTTTTTTTTTTTATTGTGTATACTCAATTATATTTGTAATAATTTCTGTGAAGTTTTGAATTACATAGTTATATCCATTTAATGCTGCACACCATTTTTGCACTTAACCACGTAACACGGCAATGAACACAAGGTTAAGACAAGAAGACCTCAAATGAAAATGAATTGCTTTATGTGTTCGGTACTCAAAATGTGCCCTCAAGCAACTAACACAAGGTTACAACTAGAAGTGCACAAATATAAATGAATTGCATCATACATTCAGCTAGTACCCGAAATGTGTCCTCTAGGCATACATCTCAATGTCTAACAAAGCGAAATATGCTAAAAAGAAGTGTTTTTATTGTGGAGGTGGTTAGATATAATATAGATTTAAGTTGGCATTTTTAATGTTGAATACAGGCCAAACACGGGATTAACTGTCTGGAACTTCCGCTTATTCAGCATACACAGGGTCCAGATTTGGATAGGCTTTCTTCTGTATTGAGTGGTAAGTTTTTGAATTTTTAGTGCCTTAGCTTGACAGTGCATGGAACTATTTAATTATTTATTTTTGGGGCATGCATTGCAATTTATAATTAGATGTTAAATCTGAGCTCATATAATGATGCAGCTATTTTGCCTTTGTTTTCCCCTCTCCGTGCCAACATGTCTGTGTGTCTATGTTTACATTGCATTTTACATTCTTTGAGGTTGTCATGTGAGACATTTTCTATTCCTTCTAGACACAATATCTGTATAGGTGTGCTTGGTGGAGACTAAACTCTAGCTTGTTAAGCCTTGCCAATTTGGGTTCACAAATTTAAATATATTTTTTAAACTGGGAGTTGGGTTGGACTGGACAGGAGTTGGACCTGGTGCAGGTGGATTGCGGCGTCTCTTAACTGACCCTAGACCGATCCAATATGTGGTTTTAAATTCACCATGCAAGCCTCCATACCTGTTTAGACCGAAAGGAAATCAACCAAGAATGCAGCGGAAGTTTAAAATTTTTCGTTCATTGATTTCCATCAAGCCATGATCAAAACATGCTTTTGATGCATCACATTCAATCCTAACTATGAAGATAGTTTAAGAATTTACTTTGATAGCCTTTAAGTCGCAATATGATTCGAGCCACACACATGAATGACCTCCAAAAGTATCCACACCAAGTAAGTGAATGTTCTTCAAGCTTTATTTCTTCCAAAACCCTAGAAGGATGAACCAAGGAGAGATAGAGGAAGGAGAGCAATCAAGTGGCAGGCCCTAGGGGGTTTTCTATCAATATTGCATGTGCTAGCATGCTAGCATCCTCTAAATAAATAGAGCACAAAGGGGTAGCCGGCCCTAGGTTTCCCTAACCCTAGTTTAATTGTGTAATTATCTCATAATTACACAATTGCCTCATGTATTAGCTTTTAATACAAGTGGCTCCAAATTTACTTTAAATTTGATTTTTCTTTCTCTTTCTTTTAACCAACATACACGTATGCTTATGGGTGTGTGACCTTTTGGGTTCACATGTATTCAGTAGTAGGTATTGGACATCAAACATGTCCCTCAGCAGAACACTTTCTACTTGGGTTCAATAAGAAGCTCTTTCTAATTTCCCTTATGAAAAATAAATATCACTATACATTCTTTGGGCTTCTACTAGTCATGAGTTACACCTAACAACATATCATGACATACCCTGAACACAGTGAAATAAATAAAGTGAATCCTCAGTTAATAGTTAAGACATAATAAGATCCTTCCATCGTACAATGTCTTAATCAAGTTATTATAGTATGGATGACTGTCAAACTACCAACTTAATTATATGTAAACCATCCTATGATATCAACTCACTTAAGTGCCCTTTGAAAACTCTTTTCAAAGTCACTCTACTCTGATCAGAGATTCCTATGAGTTATATCAGTAAGGATTACATAGGACATTCTCTCTCTTTATTTGAGAGTGATGGATTCCTTGTTGTGCATTCACCTATCTCCATACTTGTGCCATTAGGGCCAATAGATACAACCATATTTACATTGACCTTGGATAGGATATATAAGGTATATCATTAAACCCTAATGTCCCAAGTACCAGATAACTATGATGCCTCAGGTTGAAGGATTATTTATGTCACTGTAACTAGTAAATTACTATTTGACAGATAAATAAAATTCCATATAGTAAACTTTATGTCAATCACATTCAGTGTACTTTGTTCTCTAACAAGCACCTACAGGTTTGCTTTAGTGTATCTACACAAATACTTGAGACTCAGTATCCTCACATTGAGCAAACATAACCTGTGCTAATCTTATTGGTTTATCATTACCCATTTGATAAACCTACAACTAGGAATATTTAAGATTAATGTTATGAGAAATATAAGTCTCATTTATCTCAACTCTTGAGTAATTATTTTCTTAACATTTAATCTATGGATAATTATTATTCAAACATACAAGAATGAATATAATAATAAATAAACTTACCCAATCAATATATTTAATAAATGAAATAACTAAATGTCAATAGTCCTAAAATCAATACAAAGATTGGCTTTTAGGGCATAATACTAATAATCTCCTACTTGCACTAAAGCCAATCAACCATGTATCTCATACCCATCTTCTCAAGATGTCGGTCTAAATGCTGTTGTGTCAAAGCTTTAGTCAGTGGGTTTGCACAATTATTTTCAAATGCTATCTTCTGTATGCAGATGTCACCTCTACCAATAATCTCTCTGATTATGTGATATCGCCACTCGATGTGTTTGAACTTCTAATGAAATCTTGGTTCTTTGGCTTGCGCAATAGCCCTATTGTTGTCACAATATAAAGATATAGGTGACTCAATAGTAGGAACAACTCCAAGTTCTGTGACGAACTTCCTAATCCAAATAGCTTCCTTGGCAGCTTCAGATTCGGCAATGTACTCAGTCTCAGTAGTGGAATCCGCTCCAGTATCTTGCTTACAGCTCTTCTAACTAACTACTCTACTATTTAAGGTGAAAATATATCCATAATTAGATTTTCTATCATCAATACCTGATTGAAAATCTGAATCAGTATAACCATCAACTTTTAGCTCTCCTCATCCATAGACAAGAAATAAATCCTTAGTCCTTCTCAAGTACTTAAGGATATTCTTGACTGCAATCTAGTGTTTTGAACCTAGATTAGACTAATATCTACTGGTCACACTCACAGCATGACTGATATTAGGTCTAGTACAGAGTATAGCATACATAAGACTTCCAATAGCCGAAGCATATGAAATCTTACTCATGCTATCTCTTTCCTCTTGTGTCTTAGGGCTCATGCCCTTGGAAAGATGAATTCCATGTCTGAAAGGAATTAAACCTCTTGGAATTCTCCATGTTGAACCTCTTCAACACTTTATCTATGTACATGGAGTATATAGGATGCTTCTCCCAAATCCTTCATGGAAAAGTTTTGTGAAAGCCAAAGTTTGACTGTTGATTACATTCCTACATCATTCCTAATGAGTAGAATGTCATCAACATACAAGATAAGAAAAGAAATTGCATTCCCACTAACCTTCTTGTACAGACAAAGTTCATCCATGTTTTAAAGAAATCCAAACTATTTGATTGCTTCATTAAACCGGATGTTCCAACTTCTTGAAGCTTGTTTAAGTCCATAAATGGACCTCTATAGCTTGCACACTTTGTGGTCCTCATCACTAGATGTAAAGCCTTCAGGCTGTTCCATATAGATGTCTTCCTCAATATTTCCATTAAGGAAGATAGTCTTTACATCCATTTGCCATATTTTATAGTCATAATGTGCAGTTATAGATAACAAGATCCGAATGGATTTTAGCATAGCTATTGGCGAAAAGGTTTTTTCATAGTCAACACTTTGTCTTTGTCTGTAACCTTTTACCACTAGTCTAGCTTTATAGGTCTATACCTTTCCATCGGAGCCTATCTTCATTTTGTTGATCCATTTGTAGCCAATAGGTACTATACCTTGTGGTGGATCTACTAAAGTCCAGACTTGGTTGGAATACATATAATCCATTTCGGATTTCATGGCTTCTTGCCATCTTCTAGAATCGATATTTAACATTGCCTCTTCATGGTTACTAGGATCATCTGGGTGTTCACTATCACCTAAGAACAATTCCTTATCCTCTTCATGAAGATAATCATATCTTTGAGGTGGTGCAGATATCCTAGTGGATCTACGAACAGGTTGTGCATCTTCAGGTACTGTCTCAACAGGGACATGTTCTGTCTCAATAGGGACAGGTAGTGAGTCAGGATATGTTTGTGGATCATCGGAAATTTCTGAAACCTCTTTGAGTTCTATCTTTCTTCCTTTGCCTCCTTCTTGAATAAACTATTTTTCAATAAAAACAGCAAACTTACTAACAAATACTTTCTGTTCATTAGGATGATAGAAGTAATATCCCAATGACTCTTTGGGATAACCCACAATCAAACATTTTTCTGATCTTGATTCAAGTTTTATATATATATATATATATATATATATATATATATATATATATATTAATCAACAATTATATTAAAAACCAAAGAGGACAAGGAGTCCTACTTACAAAAAGATCCAACAAAAACAAATAAAAGACAGAGAAAAAATAAAAAACAACATACTCAAGAATTACAAACAGCCACCCAATTATTCCTAATGACAAACAAAGGAATACCCTTAAATTCTTTCGTCACCGAAACCCACAAAGAGGTTAAAAAACAAATTTTATCCCACAAACTTTGAATAGACTCACTTTTACCATAAAAAATCCTTGCATTTCTCTCAAGCCAAATTACCCAGAAAATAACCTAGACAAAACACTTCCATACGATGGAAGCTCTCAAAGAAGAGCCAAAAACCTTAAAAGCAATCTCTATCATCTAAAAAGTTGTTGAGGAATAACCCAAAGCTCATCACCAAGCTGAAACAAGAAACACTACAACTCCCTGGCAATCGGACAATGTAAAAAAAGATGATCAATACTCTCTTCCTCTCCACAACACATCACACACCACTGAGGAGAAAGATACCAACCAGGCATTCTCCTTTGAATAAGGTCACTAGTATTAATTCTTTTTATGAGCCATTGACCAAGCAAAAACCTGAATTTTAAGGGGGGCCTTCGCTTTCCAAATAAACTTTGCAGGAACAAAGGGAGGAACCGAAGAGTCATCACATAAAGTATCAAAGAAAGATTTACAAAAAAAGACCCCAAAGAATGCAATACCCAACCTATCCTATCCTCAATAAAAGGATTCAAATAAAAACCATCAAGAATGGACAAAAGAGAAGAAAGCTCACCCACTTCCCTATCATTAAGATTTCTGAAAAAATGAAAATCCTACGAAACTGAAACCGAATATGAAACCACAAAACTAACAATGAAGTAGTATGGACAAGAGAAAGACTATACAACCTTGGGAACAACGAAGCAAAAGAATGCTCCCCTCTCCAAACATCCTCCCAAAACCTAACTTTCACCCCATTACCAATCGACAACACAACAAAATTCAAGAAGATGGAAAGAATTTGTGGAATACCTTTCCAAGGGCTACGATAAGTCACCTCCCTACTCACTACAGCATCCTAACCATTATCTTGCAACCCGTACTTACTCTTGATAACTTTATGCCAAAGGGAATCAATTTCAGGAGGAAATCTCCAAAGCCATTTTCCTAATAATGCCAAATTTCGATGAATAATGTTACCTACAACTACCTACAATAAACCCCCCTTTAGGTTTAGACCGACACGCCACCTCCCAACTTATCAAGTGAGATTTTTTCCCCACCCCCAACCTTCCCACAAAAAATCTCTCATTAATTTTTCTAAAATATTAGCTACCTTAACCGATACCTTAAACAAAGACAAAAAATATATAGGAATACTAGACAAAACAGCCTGGACCAAAGTCAACCTACCCCCTCTAGACAACTAACACTTCTTCTAACCATCCAACCTCCTCTTAACTTTATCTATCACTGGATCCCAAAAAGAGACAGACCTAGGATTCCCCCTAAAGGTAACCCTAAATATTTTCAAAGGCCACGATTCAACCTTGCAACCTATCAAATCTGCCAGCCTCTTAACCTCCACTTTAGGAACATTCACCCCCACTAAACCACTCTTGCCCAAATTCACTCTCAAACCAGACAATAACTCAAAACACCTACAAAATCTTATGAAAATTCATCAAACAATCTTTATCATTAGACGAAAAAAAATATTGCATCATCTGCAAACTGAAGATGGGACACATGAACCCTATCCCTACCCACCCAAAAACCTCCCACTAACCCAACTTCACAAGCCTTATCAACCATCCTACCTAAAACATCAACCACTAGAGTGAACAAAAAAGGGGAAAGAGGGTCACCTTGCCTAAGGCCTCTCGATACTCTAAAACACTCACCGGGTTTACCATTAAGAACTACCGACATATTAACTGAAGACAAACAACCTCTTTTCCAACTCCTCCATCTACTACCAAAACCTTTACTCTCTAAAACAAAATCAAGAAAACCCCAATCCACATGATCATATGCTTTTTCAAAATCCACCTTAAACAATAAACCCTCTTTATTCATAGACCTATACTTATCGACAGCCTCATTAGTTATAAGAACCACATCAATAATCTGCCTTCCTTCCACAAAGGCCCCTTGAGAGTAGGAAATGGTATCACAAAGAACTTCTTTTAACCTTCTTGTAAGAACTTTAGCCAAAATCTTATAAAGCGATGTCACCAAACTAATTGGTCTAAAGTCTTTCATTTTTGCCGCACTCTCCTTCTTAGGAATAAGACAAATAAATGCAGCATTTGGGCACAAATTAACCACCCCATTCTCATACAATTCTTTAAACACATTCAAGAGATCTAATTTTAAAACATCCCAACAATCTTGGTATACACTAAGAGTAAAACCATCCGGACCCGAGGATTTATCCCCACTACACTCCCAAACCGTTTCTTTAATCTCTTCCAACTCAAAAGGCTTCTCTAACCAATTTGACTTTACATCACTAATAGGATACCAATCCAAGCCCTCCACCACTGGCCTATCAACTTGAATAGAAGAATACAAATCACAAAAAAAACTCTTAGCTTCATTGATCATAGAATCCTCATCTTCCACAAAAGACTCATCCTTAGTTTCCAACCTACTAATAAAATTCTTTTTCCAATTTCCATTGGCAATCTTGTGAAAAAATTTAATATTGTTGTCCCCTTCTTAACCCATTTAACTTTAGCCTTTTGACTCCACAAAACTTCCTCCATAAACACTACATCCTCAAACTTTTCCAGAATATCGTTTCTCTCTCTCCTTAAATCCTCGGAAAGAGACCCACTATCTTCCCATGAATCCAAAAAACCAACTCTCTCAATTAGGTTATTCTTAACAACCTTCAAATCCCCAAAAACCTCTTTATTCCAAACTTTCAACTTTGATTTCACCCAACCTAATTTTTTTATAAACTTAAAACCCTCCCAACCCTGAACACTAACTTCATCCCACCACAACTTAAAATTATCCTTAAAAGAAGGATGCATCAACCATATATTTTCAAATCTAAAAGAAATAGGGCCCCATTTAAAAGCACAACTCTCAAGAATAACAAGGTTGTGGTCAGACACCATTTTAGGATACACCTCTTGCCTACCTTTAGGAAATAATTCATCCCATCTGTTAGAAAACAAGAACTTATCCAATCTACAACACACTACCCTTTCCCTACCATTAGACCGAATATATTTGCTATTCAAAAACGAAGGGTCTAACAACCCACAATCTCTAATGAAAGAATCAAAATCCCTCATACTCCTCGTGACCCTAAAAATATGAAATTTTTCTAAAAAACCTCTCACCACGTTAAAGTCACCCCTTAAAATCCAATACTCACCACAAAGTCCAAAAAGGCTAGACAATTCTTCCCAAAATTGAACCCTACCTCTAAAATCATTTGGACGATAAACTCCCGACAACCACCACTCTCTATCGTCCAAATTTCTAAACCTAACTGAAACAGAGAAACCTCCAATGATCACCTCATCCGCTTTTACCACCCTATCATCCCACATAACGATAATACCACATGCCCATCCGATAGACGGCAAAGTTGCCCAATCTTTATATCTAGAACCCTACAAACTTTTAACACACCTCCTATCAACCTCCATGAGTTTAGACTCCTGAATAATTACATTATCAGGAGAAATCTTTCTCAATAACTCTTTAATAGCCACTCTTTTTTCGCAAATCCTGTAACCTTCTCACATTCCAACTAATGATCTTCATTGAGCTTCCGACACCACCCCCTCCTTCCTCCTACCCAAATCCTTATCATAATTTACTCCAAAATCTAAATTTCTAAGCTCTCTAACACCTTTAGACACACTACCTAACTTCCTCCCACCCACCTTACTACACCCCCCATTACCCAATCCAATCTTACTTTTACATCTTTTTTTCCTGACTAAAAATAAATTCATTTTACTAAGAAACTCTTTTAATTTTGCCCACCCTTATTCATTTAGATTAAATGACACCGATTCATTAAGCCCTTGAATCCAATGTTGATTCTCATTATCCCCATTATTCATAGCTACTATTTCATTCCCTCGAACCATTTCATGTAACCTGCTGACAATATCACTAATACCTCGAGAAATCGGCTCAATCAAGGATTGATCTAGACATTCCTCCTTAATTAAATCCATTTGGGCATTTTCAAAAATCAAGTTATGATTAAGATTACAAAATCAGCATGAATGTTATTTCAATGAGAGAAATTAAGCCTTTCGCACCCCACAGAAGGTATTTCCCTATTCTCGTACAGCAACTCAGGCTCAAAAGAAAAGGAAACACCTCCACCCGGAATAATTGACTCCTCCCTCTCATAATTATTTGTCAAATTATTTGTCAAATTTTCCACATTAACCCCCAAAAATTCAGAATTTTTGCAAGAATCATTGACAAAAGAAGAACATACATTTGCCCCTTTTTCAGCAAAACCAACATTTACACCTAAATTAGGAGAGCTTCCTTCCTCCAAGCCAAACATCGACCTTAGTTGATCAAAAGCTTTCTCGTTCCCTGACTGCTCCGAATAAGCTACATAGGAATCTTCATCGTAAGAGGAACTTGCTTTTGAAGAGGAAGGAGAAGATGAAGATGAATTTGATTGTGCCAAAGAATTATAATTTCTGCAAATATTGATAAGCCCATTCTCAATCTCTTCTACTTCCTTTTCAAAGCACATAAATTCTGCCAAATCATCTTTGTTTCCACCTCCAAAATCTGCTTCCATATCCTCTTCCATTTCGAAATTAAACCTTCTACCAGCTTCATCTTCATACTTCTTAGTTTCAAAACTACCATCTACAATTACAACTTGCTTCAATCCCATTTTTAAGCTCTTTTTAGAATGAAATGCAGAAGAATTCAGGGAATAAGTCCTCTCGGCAGTAGCGGCAACACCCATTTTGCCCTTAATCTCCACCCTACTTCCTGTAGAACCCTCTTGAATAGAGTTAACACTATCTACTGCATGCATCAAAACCTTGTTTGACTTATTACCATCAGCAAAAAAGGATCCATGCTCACTCACGTCTCTCTCATCCTCATTTATTTTCTGCACCCATACCCCATTTCTCTTATTTTTCTTTGCCTTATCTTTTTTCCTTTCTAGAAAATTCTTAGTAGAAATATCCACTTCCATGGGCCTCTTGTAATTAACATTTACAAACCCATTCCTATCCACTTGATTACTAACAAACAGCCCAAACCCATTAGGAACATCAACAGGGTCAAGACCCCTCCCAACTGACCTAGCACCTTCTTTAATTTTCCCTATAACAGCCAATAAAGTCTCTTTAAAAGCACGGCTAACTAATTGCCCAAAAGAACTAGGAACTTATGGCCCATTATAAAGCAATCCATCAGATTTTCCAGTTAAGACATCTGCTTCTCTACCATTTGAACCCGTGTTGCCATTATAATTCTTGATAACATCACAATACTCACCCTTCTCTCTCCCACCCTCATTAATACAATCAACTGATACCAATGGAAACCTTTGGTTTTTCAAATGCATATCATTAAGAATGAAATTATCATTTATTAAATTTTACTGGAATAATTACCATAACCGGACCTCTCTTGCAGCCACTCTGCACCATCTATAACCCTATTGCCACGTGGATATTTTGACCTCACACCTTCATCTTCAACCTCCCTACCTGTATACGAAGAAACTATACTACCTCCTTTCTTCTGAGAGCTTGCTACACCATTGAAAAGAACGTTGTTTCTTACCTGAAAGTTTGGCATCGATCGAATTTGAATGGAACACCTGTTACTACCCCATTCAATATCTAAGAACAAAGAACCCAACCCTTTAACTCGAATGCGAGCTTCAAATAAATCCTCCATGATTAACGTTCTCTTATCAATAGCAACCAATCCTCCAAAATGCTTCCCAATCTTTTCAAATACTTCTACCCGCCACAAATGAAAAGGAAGCCCAACAACAACCATCCAGCCACCATGAATTGTGGATTTTTTTTCCATTACAGCAATTAACATCATAGCTCCATTTACTCAATTTACTGGGAATTGAGTTTTTCAACACCATCTCTCCTAGAAAATATAAAACTTACTCAACATTCTTACAAAAAAACACAGCCTTATTACTTTGAAAATGAATTAAAATTATATTACAATCCAAATCAAATGCTAAAATTTTTTCAATAGATATCCACTCATCCGATGCATTATAACATTGGCAGACAAATGCTTTCTTCCAATCTCCAGCTAGCCTTGATTCAGCACGTTTAAGTTGTTGAGAAGGCAAACCAACATCTATCTTCTGAACCTTCTTAAGTGCCTGCAAATATTCCTTTAAAGGAGCATTTATGTTCATAGTTGGTTCCGCTGGATATGCTATCTTTGAAGCTGTCTCCTTGATCCTCCCTCTCACATGGTGATCCGAATGTACTGAAGGGTGTTGCACACGTAACTTGGACTCTTCTGATTTTCCAGCAACTCTTTTTGTCCCTTGGAAACCATCCAAAATTCTGAAAAAATTCTTCCATCTTGATTTTTCCAATCCTTCCAGGATAGTTATAAATCTAGTCTTACCGTTAGCATCCATACTCGTCAAACGCAAGAACCTCCTATTACCATTCGCTTGCAATTCTAGCAACAAAGTACTTCTCCTTCCCCTACTCTTTCTTATCCACCTTTGATTTCCTTTCTAGTTGATAACCTCTGTAAAACTTCTTGACAACCAAGCAAAGCAATCTTTTTCCACCATGATAAAGATCCTGAAACCCCTTCAAGTTTCTGAAATCTTCATAAACAGATTATTATGCCCCTAAATAACAACAAAATCAAATGACTTATGCTCTATTCTCAAAAATCTTGATGCCATACTCAGTGAAAATAAAACAAGCACACCAAATCAAAAACCCAAATAAGGCTGAGAGAGAGAAGAAAAATTGGTGAAGAGAAGAAAAGATAAAAGATAAAATTTAGGGAAAGAGAAAAGAAATTAGGGGAAAGGAGAAGAAGAAAGAAGGATAGAGAAGAAGAACGAGTTTCACCATTATGTAAGCAAGAAACTTGAAAGCAGGGTTTTAAAAATCGGCCGATCCCATACGTATCGGGCGATACGTATCGGAAATTCAAGGCACCTGTACGATATTTACGGCTTTACGGTATGAGAATCGTAGTTCACATGGTATCGGGGCCGATACCATACGTATCGGGGTGTAACGGTCCTGTACACCGTTCCGATACACCATATGAAGAAACCCAAATGTCAGAAATTTCAGAGTTTCTTGATAAATTCGGACATTTATTTGCTCTTTCTTAAAAAAAAATGATAAAATCTACCCATTTTATGCATTCAATGTTGGAACTGAGAAGATTAGAAGAAGAAATCAAAAGAGAAGAGGAGAGAAGGAGTCGGAAGGAGAACTGGCCTGCGAAGTTGCTGCGGCCAGGAGTACACCACCGGCGACACTGCCGCCGACCAGATGGAGCCACGCCGACTTCCCTGACATCGTCCGGTAAACAATCGCAAGCCACCTTCTTCGTCGTCCGGTGGTGAGGCGGTGAGTATCTCCTTTTATATATATATATATATATATATATATATATATATATATATATATCATACGCGGCGCTGAAGCTCAAGACTGAAGAGTCCTCCGTGTGAGAATGATCCCGAGTGTGGAATGATGGTTATATATAAATTGAGTCAAAATTGAGGTGGAAAAGTCAAAATTGATAGTTTATTTAATTTTTTCACACAAATCAAAGCCTGTTAATAAATTATTAATAGTATAAAAATTCTAAATTAGTATACATTATTTAATTAAGGCTAATTTTTTTATATTATTTAAATAGAGTGTAGATTATTTTTTTTTAAAACTATATTAATTTTATATGACTTTTTATAAATAATAATTTGTTATATAAATTTATAAATCATAAAAATTTTAAAATAAAAAAACAATGAAAAACATTTATTAAAATAAATAAATAAATTCAAAACCTTTTAAAAATTTTATTAAAATAATTTCAAAAAAATAATTTTTAAAAAAAATATAATAAAATTAAAAAAAGTGTAAAGGGTGGTTGTAAAATTATTATAAATCAATTTATACTTAAATAATTATAATTTAGTTTCAATTCAACTAAACTAGCAACATATATAACTTATTTTCAATTTGTTTGAAATGATAATATTTCATATCAAAATTTTATATAAATAATTTTATATAACTATGTATAAATAATAACTTGTTATATAAATAATTAAATATATAAAATTACTACTATGATGAGGTGCACTTAATACTAGAGCCACTTACGGTAAATTTTTTGAAAAACTGACCGTTGGATTAGATACTCCTATTATGTATGTCATGCCTGCCAAAAATCAAAGTGATCCAACGGTTGGTTTCTGAGAAAACTGACTGTGAAATAATTTTATTTGATTTAATATATTTTTGAAGACTTGATAACTTGAAATAAATGCACTAGAACTCTTTGAAAACATTAATATATAGTACTAAATGGTTAATACATGCATATCACTGCGTTTGGGGGTTGGAGTGAAAAAAAAAAAAAACAATTCACGGCCACGGCGTCCGTTACCCGTTACGTATCACCCGATACACCCGATACCCATTACCCTTTACCGTTACCCGTTACGGACCCGTTACCCGATACTTAAAACCATGCTTGAAAGCATTATTTTTTCATAGATGTTAGGCAAGAATTCACTAAAACTGCATACTGACTCCGTGTATCAACATAAGCCTATCAACATAGCCCTGTGAAATCTCTAAAAGAACTCACTAGCACATCTAACCTTGGGGTGCACACCTCTTCACTAGAACATTTATAGCAATCATTCAAAACTCTAAAAGAAGATTTTGTGAGAACCCTATTTCAAAACTTGATCTTGATTCAAGTTTATCCACATTATGTTTCTTAACATATACTGGATAACCCCAAACCTTAAGATGATTAAGGCTTGGTTTCTTCCCATACCATATCTCATATGGTGTTTTAGGGACAGACTTAGTAGGAACCTATTTAATAAGTATGCAGCAGTTTCGATGGCATATCCCCAAAAGAAGATAGTTAAGTCATTATAACTTATCATAGATCGAACCATATCTAATAAAGTTTAATTCCTTCTCTCAGATACACCATTTAACTGTGGTGTTCTAGGAGGAGTTAATTGTGATAGAATGCCAGCTACCTTGAGATGATCCAAGAACTCAGTAATTAAGTATTCATCTTCTTGATATGATCGAAGAGCTTTAATACTCTTTCCAATTTGTTTCTCTACTTCGAATCTGAATTCTTTGAACTTTTCAAAAGCTTCAGATTTTTACTTCATTAAGTACACATATCCTTTGCGTGAATGATCATAAGTAAAAGTAATGAAATAAGAGAAACCTCCTCTAGCTACTTACTCATTGGACCACATACATCACTATGTATTAATCTCAATATATCTGCAGACCTTTTACTGTGACCAATAAAGGGTGGCTTGGTCATCTTACCCATGAGACAGGGTACGAATACTACTGAACCCAATTGTCCATCCTTAACCAATTTGTTAATCGTATCTTCACTAATATGACCTAGTCTCAAATGCCACATATATGTTGGAATTTCATCATCTTTTGGTCTTTTGGGATTTCTAACATTCTTATCATTATGCTCTAAGTAATTAACATTACTATTAATAGTTAAGAATTAAAGACCGTTTAAATAAAAGTCAGTAGCTACTAAATCATTATTTAGAGAAATGAAACAAATGTTTTTCCCAAAAACAACATTATAACTAGTTCTACATAAAGCAGAAATGGAAATGATGTTCTTAATAATCTTTGACATATATAAACAATCAACTAATTCTAAAATATCTCCGGATGGTAATGTCAACAAGCAAGTCCCCACAGCTAATGCAGCAACTCTTGCTCCATTTCCCACTCGAAGGGTAACTTATCTTTTACTCAGCCTTCTGCTTCTCTTTAGATCCTGCATGGAGTTACAAATATGTGAACTTGCACCAGAATCTAAAACCTAAGTGGAAGCGGAACTATCAGATAAGTTAGTTTCAATAAATAAAGCATCAGTCATACCTTCTGAAGGTTGGTTCTTTATGGAAGCAAGGTACTCCTTGCAGTTCCTCTTCCAATGCCCAGTCTTGCCACAATGGAAACACTTTCCTTTGGAATTGGCCTTATCAGAATTGCCCTTTTGAAGCCCTCCCTTAGCTTTTAGATAGTTCTTCTTCCTCTTCTTCTTTTTACCCTTGCCCTTAGGCTTGGATTTAGAATAAGTAAAAGCTCCATCTATAGCCATGACGGTTCCTTTGCTTTTCTTCATGGTTCCCTCAGTAGTAACAAGCAATTTTAATAAATCAGAGAGGGTCTTCTCCAAACTATTCATATGGTAGTTCAAAACAATAATACCGAAGGAATTAGGAAGAGACTGCAATATAATATCAATGGAGAAATCTGCATCTAAAATGATATCCAACTTCGCAAGCTGCTCAATATGGCCGATCATCTTAAGCACATGATCATTAACAGAAGTCCCCTCTTGCATCTTAATACGAAAGAGTTCTTTGGCGGCTTGATATTTTGTCAAACGACTTTGTTCACCAAACAACTCTTGCAAATGAAGCAGAATTGCTTTACACTACAACAAAAATATCTTTTTAGTACTAATTAGCACTATCCATCTTGTCATGCTGCTTCTGAAGCTCATTGGTCATTGATGCCAGCATGTAGCATTTAACCTACATCTCATCTTCCTGCCACTTTCTAAAAGTATTTATTTCTTCCTCAGATGCACCATTAGGAAGAAATGCTGGCATGAGTTCATCCAGCATATAGACAATCTTATCGGAATTGAGAATTATTCTCAAATTCCTTAGCCAATCCATAAAATTGGGTCCGGTTAGTCTGTTGTTATCAAGGATTCTGGTTAAGGGGTTAAGGTGAGCCATTAGTGATCTACAAATTAAAAACAGAAAATTAGCCATTTCATTTATAACCATTATATTTGGGTCTTTAAATTATAATAGTGCCTCCCATTATTTTATCTAATCACATATACCCTCAAATGGAATTCGAAAATCCTTTTAAAGATTTTTAGTGGGGATTGGTGTCCCATTATAATTTAGTGAGTCTCACATAATAGTTTCTTGATTCATTAATTTACAATAAGCAGGTAACTCTTACCTAATGCTTCTAAAGCAAGTTCCAATCATACCTTTTGCCTTTAGTTTGAATAAATCTCACATAATAGTTTCTTGGTGTATATTAGTTTGACATCTTATAATATCTCATATTTAAATAGGTTAAATAGAATCCATATGTGTGAATAGTCCCCTACATATCTGCAGCCGGCATATCCGGACAAAAAATTCTAACTATACTTACAATGATGGAAGGCCATGATAGGACATTCATAATGCCCCTTCATTACAACTTAATATCTCATATGAGGGTTTGGTCTTTAAAGGTCTCATCATTTATAACAATTATAATCACATGCATCACATACATTAAACATATATTATCTCATAATACAATTAAGATGATTATGGATTTTTAATTAATATCCAAGTTTGAGCCAATAAAGTTGAATATAAGTATAAGGGTGGGTAAGGTGATCGTAAAATAATTGCATGCACAAGAAAAGTCTTCAAGCTCTTTAAGTCCCACCATGCTTCTCCATGCTTCTGATTGCTCCACCATAGTTCCATGAGGATATATTACATTACAATAATATAAGAGGGATACATCATAGGGAATGGGGATACAAAAATAAAATACAAAGAGAAATAAGAGGCATGCAAGCCCCAATTAAATTACATCACCATAAAACCAAAACCTTAATTTCAATCACATTGAAGCAGCCAATCACATCCAATTGTAATTGGTCTTAAGTCCATAATCATCATCATCACATGATAAACACAGTCTCATTGCATATAAAATAAAGGCACAAAGTAAATAATGGAGGCATGCAAGTAAAACAAAGCTTTGTGTTAAATTTCCATTCGCATGAAAATTTAATCCCATTCCTAATCTCATTAGGACTTAACCCAACCTCATATTTTCTTAAATAAACAAAAGAAAATAATATAATATTAATTCCAGAAAAATAAAGTTTCATAAACTTACTTTAATTGAATTAATATTAATTAGCCCATTTTATATTCAATAAAACACTTTTATTAAATATAAAATTATCCAAATTTTATTTTATTATCCCAATAACTTTAAAAACACTTTTAAAACATTCTTACATTATTGGAATAATTTTAGAAATATTAGGATAACAAAATAACCAAAATCCTAAAATTTTGTAAAATTAGGGTTTCACATGAAACCCTAATACCCAATGAAGAAGATGATGATGGCCCATGGCCATCTCATGGCTCATGGCCAACACTCTAACATGCTGGAAATTAATCATTGGGATATGCCAAGCTGAGTTAAAATTAAAACAAGCCAAAAGAAGGAAGTTTATAGGGTTTTAAAGCTCACACATAAGCTAAAACAAAAACTAGGGTTTCAAAACTCCATTGATGAGCTTCAAAAGTTTAAACAAAAACAAAACCAACTAGAAACAATAAAACCAAAAACTGGGTTTCAAAGTTTCAAAGAAAGTTAAATAATTTTGTACCAAGCATTCTATGACTTCCAAAGCCAAAACTAAGTCATAAAACCCTTCAAATACTTCCATAGAACACTTCTATGAAGTTTGAAGGGAAGCCATTGAGTGGTTTTAACAAACCAAGCAAAACAAGAATACTTTACAAAATTATTCTGCAGAAAACAATGTTACTGTCCAGCGGCTGTTTTGCCTTCAAACGCAACCATAATGGCATGTAAAAATTTCAAAAATGCTATGTAAACATTCTAGGATGAGTCACTATCAAAACAAGACTGATTTCATGCGATTTGGATCAATATTGATCAAGATACAAGCCAAACAAGTTAGCATGCTCTTGAAAAACGAAAATTCTGGGTTTGTGTTCTTCATTGTGATTCACAGCCCTAGCATAGAATCACTCTTAAAAATTAATTTTTAATGTATCAATACATCAAAGATCAATTTTAAATATATATTAATCATCTCATGATTAATAATGAAGAACATGATCCAAAAAGATTTGCAAACCATTCTAGGGTTTCAAAAACAAAACTTTTCAAAACCTAAAACCTAATACTTCAAAGTTTTCTTTAACATACATTAATCATCCATTAAAGTGCTGTAGCATGATTTGGCTCTGATAGCACTGAAAGGAAATCAACCAAGAACGCAGCGGAAGTTTAAAATTTTTCGTTCATTGATTTCCATCAAGCCATGATCAAAACATGCTTTTGATGCATCACATTCAATCCTAACTATGAAGATAGTTTAAGAACTTACTTTGATAGCCTTTAAGTCGCAATATGATTTGAGCCACGCACGTGAATGGCCTCCAAAAGTATCCACACCAAGCAAGTGAATGTTCCTCAAGCTTTCTTTCTTCCAAAACCCTAGAAGAATGAACCAGGGAGAGAGAGAGAGGAAGGAGAGCAATCAAGTGGCCGGCCTGAGGGGGTTTTCTATCAATATTGCATGTGCTAACATGCTAGCATCCTCTAAATAAATAGAGCACAAAGGGGTGGCCGGCCCTAGGGTTCCCTAACCCTAGTTTAATTGTGTAATTATCTCATAACTGCACAATTGCCCCATGTATTAACTTTTAATACAAGTGGCTCCAAATTTACTTTAAATTTGATTTTTCCTTCTCTTTCTTTTAACCAACATACACATATGCTTATGGGTGTGTGACCTTTTGGGTTCACATGTATTCAGTAGTAGGTATTGGACATCAAACATGTCCCTAAGCAGAACTCATTCTACTTGGGTTCAATTAGAAGCTCTTTCTAATTTCCCTTATGAAGAATAAATATCGATATACATTCTTCGGGCTTCTACTAGTCATGAGTGACACCTAGCAGCATATCATGACATACCCTGAACGCAATGAAATAAATAAAGTGAACCCTTCAGTTAACAGTTAAGACATAATAAGATCCTTCCATCATACAATATCCCAATTAAGTTATTATAGTATGGATGACTGTCAAACTACCAACTTAATTATATGTAAACCATCTTATGATATCAACTCACTTAAGTGCCATTTGAAAACTCTTTTCGAAGTCACTCTACTCTTGCCAGAGATTCCTATGAGTTATATCACTAAAGATTACATAGGACATTCTCTTTCTTTATTTGAGAGTGATGGATTCCTTGTTGTGCATTCACCTACCTCCATACTTGTGCCATTAGGGCCAATAGATACAACCCTATTTACATTGACCTTGGATAGGATATGTAAGGTATATCATTAAACCCTAATGTCCCAAGTACAAGATAACTATGATGCCTCAGGTCTAAGGATTACTTATGTCACTGTAACTAGTAAATTACTATTTGACAGATAAATAAAATTCCATATAGTAAACTTTATGTCAATCACATTCAGTGTACTTTGTTCTCTAACAAGCACCCACGGGTTTGCTTTAGTGCCTCTACACAAATACTTGAGACTCAGTATCCTCACATTGAGCAAACATAACCTGTGCTAATCTTACTGGTTTATCATTACCCATTTGATAAACCTACAACTAGGAATATTTAAGATTAATGTTATGAGAAATATAAGTCTCATTTATCTCAACTCTTGAGTAATTATTTTCTTAACATTTAATCTATGGATAATTATTATTCAAACATACAAGAATGACTATAATAATAAATAAACTTGCCCAATCAATATATTTAATAAATGAAATAACTGAATGTCGATAGTCCTAAAATTAATACAAAGATTGGCTTTTAGGGCATAATACTAACACAGACTACCGAGTGGTCGTGTCCATCGTTGATGTACGATACTTTTGTAATTTTACATAAAACTGGAATGGGTGAAGTTTCTTCCGAAGAAACTCTTCTAAAATCTATTATGAAATTCCTAATTAACTATTTATGAGTCTAATAATAACTTTAAGTTACTCTGTACAAAAATCTCTCCCTATTTTTTCTTTTCTTCTCTCTCTCTCTTTCTCTCTCTCTTATCTTTTATTTATTTTTATTTTTTTATGAAAGGTAAGTATATTATTCACAAAATCTTCCAAATAATACACCTGTGGCTCTTGCCTTCCCAACATATTAGATGTGGTTTGGCTACACTTTTGTGAGCAACATCTAGTAAATTCTAGGAACTATTCCTGGACCCATAGCATGGAAGAAAGGTTGGGACCCATCCATAGATAATCCTTGTTGGCAAGGTTACCATATGAAAAATCAGCTTATTTAGATGGGTTTTAATTGTCCGAGTTGCATAGTTTATATGAAGAATTTTTATTTGTTTTATGCTGTCCAAAGAACTATCTTGAAATTGAATAGCTGAAATCATCAATCATGGTAGATTTTTGTACATGTGATGTAACAAAAAATACCCACCATTTGGAGGGTCATGAACTCACGGATTTTTTTAAAAATCTTTTTAATTTTTAATTTTTTATGACAATACATGTGTGGGACAAGAACTTACAACATGACATCTGTGTGCCTGCCCCAACTTCTTGCAATTTTGGCTAGTTGTGCAGGATTGTACAGTGATGGTTATGATATTCAAGTTTATTTGTCAGGAGTTACTTTCATACGTCAATAATGAGTACTTCTTTATGTTGAATGGCATTAAGTGCTCTCTCCAAATGATTTTTGATGGTTTTTCTTCTTATCATGTTTCTATATGGCAGCAGATACTGCATTCGACTGGATTGTCATAACTTCTCCTGAGGCGGGTTCAGTCTTTCTTGATGCCTGGAAGTAAGGATTAAACTTGATAGCAGAGTACTGTTCCAGCTCTAAAATGTTGGGTAGATCCTGCAAGGCATTTAAATATAATGTTATAAAGTGTTCATATGTTTGCTCCTTGACATCTTCAATTTTCAAATGCGAGTGGAATCACATCTATGCATGAGATGTCTCTCCTTCAACTGTGTTTATTATCTTTTCCAATTGACATGCATTCTTCATTCCTTTTGTTTAGGGAGTTCCTGTAAATTCTGAGCAGACTTTTACTCTGTCGAATAGGTGTATCATGCAGTCTTCTCTCATACGTCAATTTTCGAATTGGGGATCTAATTATATGCTTTTTTTTTTAATCGAGATAATTAAATGCTTTCAGTTTCATATATAATTTGTATATCCATGTATTTGACACAAAAAGTACTAATTTGCTCGATTATGATATTTTTCTTGCCATTTTAGGTTTTTATCTGGCTTTTTGTCTAATTCTATACATTTCAAAGGAGTTCTCAATATTAAAGAAGATTATTTGAGAATTTTCCTCTGCAAATTTATCATGATAAAACTTTTAAAATTTTTTGTATATAAATGTATCATTGTCGAATATATTCTCACCGTAAAGATATAGGACATAATGCTTAAATGGAAACTGCATGGTATAT
The DNA here is from genome assembly GCA_017140935.1 of Hamamelis virginiana. Taxonomy (NCBI): domain Eukaryota; kingdom Viridiplantae; phylum Streptophyta; class Magnoliopsida; order Saxifragales; family Hamamelidaceae; genus Hamamelis; species Hamamelis virginiana. The sequence continues at coordinate 649,808 of JAESVK010000704.1, read as the reverse complement.
TAGTATGTATGGATTCATTCTATAAGATGATAGATGGCAATGCATTACACTCACAATTTGGTGTCTAGTAGAGATCTAGAAGAATACTTTTTATTATCTATTTATAGATTCTCAGTAATGTTTTATTTTTCTTCAATTGCTAAACTTGGCCTAAATTTTGGTCCTTAGGGCTGCGGGAACCCCAAATATTAAGGTAGGTGTTGTGGGAGCTGGTACAGCAAGCATATTTGAGGAAGTAATGCAGTCATCGAAGCAATCACTCAATGTTGCCTTTGCACCATCAAAAGGTATGCATGCATGAGCACATATTGCCTATGCGCAGTCAAAACATATGCATGGATGTGCATATATGCAGGCAGGCATGTAATTATGTATGCATTTTGTTTTTAACCCCTTATGATTGTTTTGGTTGCCAAAAAAGCAGGGTTGGAAGGGGGGGTGGGGTATCCCTCGTTATCTTACGACTACTTGTGGCCAAAATGGTTATTTTAAGATTCCAATTTTTTCACCATCTCCTCCACCCTCTTGCCGACCACAAGTGGAGCACTAGAAAATTATATCAAAATAATAAGCTGCCAAGCTGGAAGTTCAGATTTCATATTGATGCTTGAGTCACTTCCTTGTGTTGCTTGCTTGTGCTTGATACTTGGAAGATATTTAGATAGAGGATTGAAGACTTCGGCTCAAAGGAATAATTGAGAGAGATTTGGACAAGTCTACTCTCATTCTATCTGGCTGAAGAATTCTCATAATTTCTTATGCCGCCTCCTCTATTGACAGACTTGTCATTTGACTTTGCAAATTATACATGTGGCATCCATGTGACACCCAGATGATATCATTTTCAGATGAATGGAACATGCAAATTATGTGATACGAAATGTTCTTTTCGTAACTGAAATTCGGTTTCTCTCCCCCTAGCATTTCCTTCAGGTTTATTAAGACTACTATACTAAGTTCCTTTTGTTATCTGCACCTTACTGTTACTACAATGTATTTGTGGATTGTTGTACTCTTCAGCGACAGGTAAGGTTCTGGCTTCGGAGCTTCCAAAGCATGGGAATAAAAGATGCACCGTCCTATATCCTGCTTCTGTGAAAGCTAGCAGTGAGATTGGTATGTGCAGTAGTTCTGCTTATATTATTTCTTTTGGATGGATATTTTGGTTATCTAGGTTACTAAAGGCTTTTAGCAAATGCTAAAATCAATATAGCTGTTTCTTGAATTTGTCTTTTTATAAGATTTAATTTAATGAGATAAAAGTACTATTGAGTTTGCAAATTCAGTCTGGTTGGTTTGAACAATATGTGTGGAGGTCTAGGTTAAGTGGGATCTTGAGCATGATCAAGTGAGCTAATTACTCATCTTCCGTTGAGATTTGTTTGTAAAGATAAGAAGAATGTGATTATGATTTGAAGATACCAACAAAAGTGATAGGCAAAGTGATTAACTTGAAAAGTGAATCCCACTAAAGTAAGTATTGTTCGTAAAGTAAGCTTTGTAGTCGAGTGTTCTTTGGGGTCTGGTTCAGGAAGTTGGAACATATGGAGATGGCTTCATTTTAGCAATAACAAAGATTAGAAATGACCTTATCAGCATATGCTTACTTTAGTTTAGTAAGCATGAAGCTTATATAGGTAAATGTGGGATTCATATTTTGAAAAATTGATCGTTGGATTAGATACTATTCATATGCACGTCATGCATGCCAAAAATCACAATAATCCAACAATTGGTTTCTTAGAAATGTCATTGAGAAAAACTGATAGTTTTCATAGTCTGTATTTTAAGATGTTGATATTGGATCACTGTGATTTTTAGCATGCATGACATCCACAAGAAGAGTATCTAATCCATTGGTTGGTTTTTTATAGATGTCCCACAATTAGTTGAAGTCATCATGCTGACTTTAGTTAAAGTCAGCATATGTGCACAAGATCGGGACTGTAACATGAGGATCGCTTGACCAATTGAACAATATGTGCATACACTATGCATGCAGAATAAGTCTGCTAGCTTGTTGAGTTATGTGGATTCTAACACTAGTAGTAGTCACAAATTTTGAATGTGATAGAAATATAAACTTGAGCACCTGGCAAACTGCCTAAAACCAGTAAAGTAGGTCTGATTAAGTATAAAAGATAGAAAGGATATTAATGAATGATATCCCCAGACACTACTAGCTGGCACTTTGCGAAGCCTATTTCTGGTGCAATTTTAATACCATGAAGAGAACACATGTTTAAACAGCCTGAAACATAATTACCAGAAAGTGCATTGTGAAAAGATCAGGTAGAAGCTTTAAAATCAGTAGTGGATAAATACTTGTAATGGGAAACCCCACGTGCTCACCGAGTTTCATTTTTCAAACCAGATATACAATTTCCCCTTACACTGAGAGGAAGAACTTCAAACACAAACGTCCTTAGATAGAATTAAAACTGTTACACAATATCAATAATGACGAAGGAATATTCTAAAGTTTTTGCCATATTGTTATTGAATTTTATTGATTTTTCATTAGTTATAAGCAGCATAGAGAGATAATATGGTGGGCATAATATACGGTTCTATATTATTTATTTTGCTTGACACTAGGTGCTTTGCAGTTTGTTCCTTTACTGCTGTTATGCTATTGATCTCGAAGCTTGTTCTGTCTTTTGACTGTTAATTCTCTTTGATTTAGTTCTTGGTGGGATCTGTTTTTTTTTTTTTTTTTTTTTTTTTTCTTCCATTGTATGCAGCCTTAGATGTAGTTATTTCTTAATGTCAGTGAAAATTCTGGGGAAATTTTGGTTTTGACTGTTCCACTAGAATGTAAGCAAACATTCCTTTTCAGATTTCAACCATTTAATGCCAAGCATTTTCTATATATTTGATATTTCCTGCCTTATGATAATTGACAAGCTTCTCATTTTGCATATAGTTTGTGGTGTACCTCATGTTTAGAGTTTATAAGTATTTTATTGTTATGTTCTCATGTTTTGAAGTTAGTACCATTCTTCCAGTTGATGATCTTTCTATCGACGGATTGACCTTGTTAAAAATTATATTGAGCTGGTATTTTGGCTTATTTTTCTTTGTTTCAGAGGAAGGCCTTTCTAATCGTGGATTTGAGGTCACAAGGCTGAATACTTACACAACGGTAAAGCAGTTTATTTTCTATATTGTGGGTGTGGCTCTTGTTGTATGCGTTTCATGTAGCTGATAATGTAATTATTTTTTTCCCTGCCTGGTTTTCATGTATGGGGTATCTGATGTCCCACACTATATTTTCTAGGTTCATGTATCGAGTTCATTTTCTCGAGTTTCTCATTATTTGGGATTTTATTTGACACTTTAACAAGTGGGGAAGTAACTTAATTTTATACAAGAAATGAGATTATTTGGGTTGGGCAGTTAAAAGATAATTGATGCAAGAGGATAGTTGTATCTTCTGGAAGGTGATGTTGAAGTGAATCTCGATAATCCCATGCAAAGTCTTATATGATAACACCTTATAGGCCCAATTTTCTACTTTCATACTTGGGAATTGCTGGAAGGGACTCAAGCCATAGTCTAGCAAATTTGAGGGTGGGTATCCGTGCATGTTAATTAATTGATCTGATTAACTTTTGCCTGCTCTCAGAAGTTTGATTCGATCTTTGACTTAATAAATGGCTGTTTGCAACTTTTATGATGCATTACTGGATGGTATCTTTCCTATAATTGTGAAAAGTTTATAATGAATTGAAATTGGGTGATTGACAGGATAGCTAAGTGATTTATGCCAGTCATCTCTTGATTTGGATAATATATTTCAGGTACCTGTGCATCATGTGGACCAAATGGTTTTAGAGCAGGCACTTTCTGCCCCTGTTGTTTCTGTAGCTTCGCCTTCTGCAGTTCGGTAAGCATATGATTGCATTTGTTATGTTACTTTGTTGTACCTTTTCCTAGCTATGTAGAGTTCGTGTTATATGATCCTTCAATGCTTTTTAATTTGAACTTATTACTCGGGCACCACCCGAATTCACGATGCTACAAATATATGCATTCGACTACCTAGATTTAGTTTGTTCACAGTAGTTATTGCATCTTCTAAGAATCGTGAGATAAACTATTTCCTCCTTTTTCTCATGTTGGGCTTCGTAGATTGACCGAGGATTTTTGGTGAGGTAGTTTTTGTTCTATCTGCTGAATTTTTACATTCTATTGCGACAGTGCATGGGTCAATCTTATTTCAGAATCGGAGCGGTGGGGCAATTCTGTTGCCTGCATTGGTGAGACAACTGCTTTGGCTGCAAAAAGACTAGGCCTGCGGAATGTATACTACCCAACAAACCCTGGTCTTGAGGGGTAATCCTCACTCGACCTCATTTCTGAAAGTTCTACCTTTTCCCTTGTATTTGTTGCTGATTACAAAATCCATATGCTATGAATGCAGCATAACACTGGCACATTCCCTCTATATAGGCCATTTATATCTTTCAACACAATCCTTGTACTATCTTCCATGGGCTCTTTTTGTGCTACCTTCCCTTTAGACTTAATCATTCGATCTCCAAAGTTCTTTAGATGATGGCATATTCCCTCTATATTCTTCAAGAACCTCTTTTGCAACTTTCTTAATATAGTCAGTCATCTTATTTAACAATACATCAGTTTTTTCTTTCCCCAAGTTTTACCACCTAGTACTTTGACATCCATTTCCTCTTCTCGTTCTCTTCCATATCCTGGTAATGCATATTTAATTGTCCTATCCTATGTTGTGCTTTACGGTCCTTGCATGTGGCTCATTCGCTCTCATTAGGACAGAAGTTGATTGTGTTTGATCTGTTAGTTAACTTCATTGAATAGTCATCTCTTTATTAGAATCACTTTCTTCATCTGGATCTAATTCATTTGGCTGGTGGATTTATGTATCTAAATATATTATTCTAAACAAATATATTATCAGTTTCTCCAATTTTACTAGGACCATTCGGAAACCTTACTAAACTATCCCTTTTGGCCACTTGAACGTATTTTTTTATAGGTGGGTTGATAGCATTCTCGAAGCCTTGAGTGTACATGATCAACTTTAAGCTGTCCAATCATGGCCAATTGGCAGATTCTACTTTTCCCCAGGTAATTTGTTACAGCAGCATGTTCTTGTCTTCCTCCTCAGATATAAATTGAGTTGTTTCTTTCTCTGTTTTCCCTCCTAGGCCTTGCCAAGGCTGAGATGGAGCCGACAGGTGAAGGATTGAGGCAGGACCAGGAATGCTCAAAAAGGCAATACCTGTCTAAACTCGTTGCAGAACAAAAAAGCAAAATGTTTGCAAACAGCAGAATGGAAAGCAGTCAAACTGTAAATCATTCTTGAGGTATCTTATCCAGATGTCAGAGATCTCTTTTTGATGCGAGTGAAGAGGCTACTCAGAGATGATACCATGGAAAAGTGAGCTTCTCAAACTGTATATATACTTCCTATGTTGGATATGTTCGATTTTCATATTTAATTATACCATCATTTTGTGAAACTTTGTTGAGACTGAAACAGTACTATTGTCCCTTCATGAAACTCTATCCACCATGGAATTTACTCTTTCTTTTTTTTCTTTTTTTCCATTTTTAGTAGGGATGTAATTTTAGTTATTATGTTGTCCAATCATGATATAATACCCACCTACTCACTATTATTGTTTTTTTTTTTTTTTTTTAGAAAGGAGATAAGTTACTTTAGGTACCTGTATTTAACTTATAAGCTCATAAATCAAACCACAGTTGCCCTTCAAATTTCCATAATTTGTTTGATGACATTGGTGAGGTTTACATCTTACCAGTTTCAGGGTGCCTGAGTTTTCAACATAGTCTGAGCCTCATTTTAGTGAATTCTTTGCAAGTCTGTTATGTGTAGATTGTTTATGGACAATCCATTGAACTTTGTAGCCTATAAAAGAAAGGCCCATCGATCGTTTACCGCCAATGTAATTTTCTTGTAGTTTAATCATGAATATCTTGTGTTTAGGATAGGTGGTTGTTCTGATTAATTTTTTTCTTTGCCAGTTATGCTTATTTTGACCTTTGGTTTTCTTTGTTTACGACATTGGAATCCATTGAACTCTAATTTCATTTCTACTTTGTTTTCTTTAGTTGAACTTTAGATAGGTTTACATTGAGAAACTATCTGAGCTTTGGTTTCAAGTAACTGGAAATTCAATTGTAAGAGGACAATCACTGAGTGGAGTGGGAGGATATTCTGTCAAGTAGATGGGGGAAGTATCCCCTGAAGGAATGATGAGATCATGGTAAGTGCACGCTCTGGTTGATAGCTCGGAACTTCATGCCCAGCTTCCCTTACTGTGGTGAGTACAACCCCTTTGTATCCAACCACATACCCTCCAACCTGTCATCGTCAACATAAGGAAAATGTGTAAACAACTTGTAGTTTGAGTGATTAGGTCCAACTATGGATGTGTATAATCATATACTACCTCATTGTTAGAATACCACGGGCGCCATGGAGTATCAACCGTTAGTTTAAAGGTGTTTATGGAGTATCTTGAGGATGTTACTGGAACTCGCCCATCAGTGTCACCGCTGCAAGTTTCAGGAAAATTTTCAATTGCTGTCTGGTGCAATTGTTGACCTATATTAATTTATGGTTATAATATCTTTTGTCATGAATGTGTCATTTAAATAGCAAAATTTAAGATTAATTTTGAGAAATTAAATATAAAGACTCGCATTATTTAAGAACACAAAAAAGGAATATTAATTGTCAAAAGTGAACGGAGCTGATGGCAAAATATAACAATTGAAAAGATCTAGCTGTACTCACCTGTATATCCATATGTTGATGCCACTTGCTATGAGCTGCTTGATTATGGGTAGAATGGTTGTAGGTCGATCTGTCCATCCCACATTGCTGGACACAGTTTAGGAGGCCTTGTTAATTAGTTTGGATGGTTTCTTTTACTATGAAGACTAGCTGCAGATTTCACTTAAACAGGAGATTGTCTCCTATTTTCATGCACACTTCAAGAAATCGATCATAGGTGATATAGTCTGATTTATAAGATCAAATTTTTGGCTGATTGATCTGATTTCTCCTCTTAATATATGCACGAAACCCACTTTATATTGTGTGTGTTTTTCATAAGCAAGCAAGAAAAAATTTCAAGAACAAGTACCTGCAAGCTGACCAGAATGTAGGTTTTGCATGGAGAGCTTTTTGCACCTCGGCGAGATTCAGGTAGGATTGGACATAATCATCAGAGCAAGGATCGAAATCGTTGACCTAATCATGTAACATCAAGTTTATATCTGGCTTAGTTGAATTATAAGGCTCACTTCTGTTATAGGTTCTACTACACACTAGTTGGTAAACTTTTTAATGCACCTCTTTCCGAAATTTAAAATGTGTTCTGGGCAGCTCTAAGATATTAACACACCCAACTCTCCAAAGCCTTACATTTCAACTTCTTTGTGTTTGTCCATGTGAAATCCTATCTTGCTGTTCTGTTTAAGGTTGATCACTTTCTTTTGTTGTTGTGGTGCCTTCAACTACAAATAAAATTATGAATCTTTTGGCCTTTGCTGTACGTGATTAAATGATATCTTGCCCCATATCGATGCTACCTTTAACACTTTTCATGAATGTATTATTTTCCTATTGAATCTTTTATTGTTTTGCAATTGTTGCATCTTGAAATCCTCATTCTAGCTATTCTTATTTTATTTTATTTTTTTGAAGCTATTATTTCTTAATCACATAGTTAGTTTAGTCATTTAAAATTTTATATTTTAATTTGATTGGTATTCTACAATGACACACCTCATAAGCACTAGTTCACTTCATCTTTCGTGTTCTAATTTTATGTCCAGTGTCACTTGTATATCCTCTTCTCCGTGAACAATTGATCTACGACAAGAAGAATAATCATTTGGGTTTTCCCCTTGCTATTAATTCCCTGATATTTCTAACCAAAAATACCTATTATTCATGAAAAATGAATTTGTTGAAACTGTAGAGAGACTCACAGAACCAGTTGAGCCAGATTTTGGTGCCGAGGAACTGCAAAGTGGGGCGTAGATGTTGTAAATATCAAGTTCTCCGTACTCCTGGTCTCCTTGTGATTGGTATTGGTAACACAAGCTTGAAAAATTTCCAGTAACAAAGTCACAAGCCTTATGAATTGCTTCATAGGTTTCATCGGAGTTCAAAGCATGTGTCCAGTAATAGTCATACATTCCCATGGTACTAGTAGAATCGTCGATCCAGGCATTCCCAATCTGTGTCATCAAAAGCCAGGATTAAGCGGGCTGGTTATAAAAACAAAACCATTATATATATATATATATATATATATAGAGGGAGTATATTATAAGATGTACTTTATGTGAAGTTGTATTAGGTGACCTGTTTAGGATCAATTGCAAAGATTTTGCAAAATTGACTGTTAGATTAGATATCTTTCTTATGTATGTCATGCATGCAAAAAATCATAGTGATCTAACAATTGG
>JAESVK010000704.1:599044-641308 GCA_017140935.1 Hamamelis virginiana | reverse complement strand
ATATTTTGAAAAATTAATCATTGGATTAGATACTCCTTTTATGTGTGTTAGGCTTGTCAATTATCTCAGTGAGTTAATTTTTGAAAAATATTACTATAAAAAATTGTATTATATATATATAAACTTGATCTTATCAATTTGGGCTGTTCAGTTTTAGAAACCTTAAGCAACTTTGGGTACATAAAATGTACCTTATAATAGACTTCCATTATATATGAATTAAGAACTTACAGCGATGCCTTTGAGGTTGATGGTGGTTTGGTTTTTGTCGTTGTTTGAGAGAATGGTGTAAGCGAGCTGAGGCACGTAATGACCGGCATAGCTCTCGCCGGTTATAAAGAAGTCTCTGGTTTTGTATTGTGGGAATCGGTCGAGCCAATTTAGGAGAAACGTATAGGAGTCTTGGGCTGTGCTGTTATCGCCCGCGTTTGTGTAGTCAGAGGATGTGTTTGAGTAAGAGAAGCCGACTCCAGCCGGGGATTCCAAGAATAACACATTTGCCACTGTTAAAATTCAAGATACATTTACATTGGGGAAGTTAGTATGCTTACAAATCTTAGTATTCACAAGGAGATGTTAGTACCATTGTTCCATGCATAGGGATTTCGGAAGAGTGTTTTGCCGTCGCTGTTGACTCTGAAGGGTCCTAGTTCTTCCATGGCCCCATATCCAAGGGATGAGCATCCTGGCCCTGTTCATTCCATCAAAATAACTAAATAAGACCATCCATTTGCATTTTTTATGGATTTGTTAACCACGAGTAACTTCTGGTGAATTTTGTCAGTGGGGAATCCCACCAAAGACACAATGAGATTCCATCCTCTATGTGTCTTGGTCCCATTGTATTTTGGTGGGATTCTCATTTGCGAGAATCTCATCATTTTTCTTTAAACATAGGTTATCTTAGGTCTACTTTTGCTGAGATATGGGTATTGGTCTCTATCAAATAGTCAAGCTGTTAAGGTTTGATCTTGTAAGACCTTCGTGTTATGAGATATGATTTTTTATCGTTTGATCTAGCTTGACAGGTTTAAAATGGAAAATTTGAGTAGGAAAACTAAAACAAATTCAAAAAATTAATTTAGGCTTGTGAGAAAATATTTGAATTGATTCAGGTGAACCTAAATGTGAATTTTGAGACTAATTAAATAGCATATGTTTTCATTTCATTTTTATTTTGTCTAATTATAGAATTTAAACCCAACTACCCTATAACTAACAAATGTGGATTATAAGAGATAATACTCCGTTTCTATACTGAATTCATCTATGAGGGTATCATTTTTTATAAGAGAAGAAACATGATAATGAGAGATAGTAAAAGTGGTAGGATAATCCATACTTTTTTTTTTTTATTTGGCCAACATGGATCTTAGGGAAAGATAGTATAGCAATGGCAAGGAAAAAGAAAAAGAAAAAGAAAAAGAATTGACAGGACGAGTTGCATTTTGGGTCTAGTCCTTGTAATGATAAGAGAGAAGATTATTAGAGCAGCAATCAGCCTCTCATTTTCTGGACAAAGAAGGCAGACAACAATGAATGATGGAAATAATTTGAGAATCTTGCCATAGTGATGGGAACTGTTAGTCTGTTATTCGTGCTTCAAAGAATCAAAATTTGTGGGTGTAGTGGGTGGGCACAACGATGGATCCAACCGACTTTTAATGGGTTCCACACAAGAATAGTAGGTCCATTTTGTGGTAATGGACTAGCGGCTTATTCTGTGGTGGGCCTTGACTCTTGACCAGCTCGGGAAAAGTTGCGAGTGCATAATCAGGAAGGGTGGATACTGTAACCCCTAAGATTGGTTTCCACACCCCATAAATCACTATTTCAAAAATGACCACAGGTAAACAAACCATCAAGGTCGTCTAAAATTTTTTTTTTTTTTAAATGGCGTGTAGTGATCAATTTGATTAACGCTAAATTGGGATTGGATGTATTTTAGGATTTTTTTAAAAAATTTATTGATCAGATAATGAGGTTTAAATAATATATGGAGGGTTAGAACTTAGAAATCATTTAAAGGGCTTGCAGTATGTCCACCCAATTAGGAATGATAGCACAAATTGTTGGTGAGATGAAAAACCCTCAGAAGTGGGCCAGCCTATTTTTGTACTCATACTTGGTTGGGCATGGCATTAGTGAAATTAGGCCCATTCTACTTTTAATTTCTGGCCGTTATAGGTGGAATTTTGGGAATTCTTTGGTCCCTGTGCTGGATTGTCGACTATCCCAAATAGTTGCTAGCAAATCTTATCAAAACTCTATTTTCTACCTGTTTTATTACCCGTAGAGAAAGATGGGGACAGATACAGGGAAGCTGCCCCCACCTGAACTCTATGGAGGTCTGTCCATGATGACATAATACAAATTATAAAAAGTTGGGATACACAAATTATAAAAAGTTGGGATACACAATATTTTTCTTATGTCAAAATCTTTTTTTTTTTTTTTTTTTATTAATTTTTTTAGGGAAAAATACAGAAAATCCCTCTCAATTTACCCCCTCAACTATCGATTGCAACACTTTGCTCCCCTAAACTATTGAATTGTGACAAATAACCTCCTTCCGTGATTTTCATAGTTTATTTTATAGCAAACTGGCAGTTGGATGACTATGATTTTTGGAGTGCCAAACATGGATAGGCAGATTATCCAATCTAACTATTTGTTTTTTAAAATACAATTTTGAAAACGTCTGTATTTTCATAGTCTATTTTTTAATCTAACAGTCTATATTTTCAAAAACCGACCATTAGATTGGATAATCTGTTTGTCTATATTAGGCACGTCAAAAATCACAGTGATCAAACTGTCAGTTTGCCATAAAACAAACTGTGAAAATCACAAAAGGGTTATTTTTCACAATTCAATAATTTAGGGGGACAAAGTGTTGCATTTGATAGTTGAGTTGGGTAAAGTGTCACGTGATAGTTGATGGAGATTTTCTATATTTTTCTCAATTTTTTATAGTATACGGTATTTGGGCCTACTTCTACACAAGTTTGGGTCCAGACCCGCCGCATGCACAGTGAGGGCACCTGCCCCTACTAAAGTTTTAAAAAAATTTGGGGTTGATTCATAATTTCTAAAATTTTCAAAATTTTTAAAAATTGCCCCATAATACTTTTTGCCAAAAACTACTCAAAAAAAAAAAAAAATCCCTTGAGACTCCTTACTTGGTTACTCTTTTATACACATCTCTCTCCTCATAAGGCTCAAAAATTGCATTGAATGATTAAGTGGTGTGAAGATGGTGTACAATATGACTTCGTTTTCAATATAAAGAAATAATTTGTTTAAGAGGCGTCTTCGCCAGTTCAATGTATGACGTACTCTGACTCTTATGTTTTTTATTTTTCCTCAAAATCTTATCTATATGAAAGAGAATTAGTGTTGTAATGTCAAATTTTACTTTTTTCCTTCTAGAAATAGAAATAGATTTTAGAAGTTCAAGAACTCTATTCCTCATGCAACTCACCCCTTGTGATTTCTAAATTAATTTTTTAAACTCAATCAAATTAGTTATTATTAATGAGCTCTTACTTGCCTCCACATTAGCAAAATCTTGGTTCTGTCGTCCTTCTCCAAACTATTTCCTAAGGATGACAAGATCACCTTCAAATTTCGTCAATTCAATAGCCAAGGTACTAACATTCAATTCTAAAACATTTGCTTTATGAGGCTAGCTTGGTCCTTGATTGCTTGAATAAACTTGACAAGTTGAATTGTGATGGTAGTTGAACATGACAAAGTGTGTGAATGGTGAATTCCCTTAAACTATGAATGAAAAATTAATTGGCAATTGAAAAATACTTTATATCCCAAAAGATTTGTCCGAAAAGTGTCTCCCAATTGATGTGACGGATGATCTAACCTTTCTCTTTTTTAGTGAATTCTCTCTTCATAATAAATGGAAGGTTGGGATTCATTTGGGATGTCTTTTTGGGGTATATAGCATTATAGTTTACAATTATTTCAAATTTAACTATATATGTGTTAACTATATTCTAACCCCACGGTGTGTCTATCTAGCTACTAGCTAATTTATAATTAAAGACAAAACGAGAAGAGAATAATTACCTCCATTGAGCCATAATACGAGAGGTTTAGTGGAAGAATTTTGAGGTGACTCTACAAAATAATAGAACAGTGCTCTTCCAGCCGTTGGATCCACAGTTACGTAGCCAGCATACTGATCAAAATCCACACCTTCAGGTTGCCCTGGCAAACTTTCAATCTTGTCATCTTCCATAGACCCATCTTGTGCTCCATTAATATATACTGTACGAGCTGTACTAGAGAAGTAACCATCTGTGCCATGTAACTCATGATCACTCCATGAATATGATTCAGCTAAAGAAGGATTATTACTTTCTGATTTCCAAGATTTCAATAATCTGTCCAGGTTCTTCATCTGATTTGCGTTACATGCCACTGGGAAAGCCAATTGATAGCAACACAATAGCAGCACTGCCCAAGTGAAGGCTGCATTCATCTTCATCTTCTCCCTCCTTGCTCCTTGTATCTATATATATATATATATATATAGCTAATTAGGAGCTAGCAGTGTTGAGTGCCGAGAGCTTTTGGTGTATATATATATATAGGAGGTAGGACTTAGGAGCATGGTTAGATATATGACAACTTCATTTATATTTTGCCTTGAAATCTTTTGTATGCGGCCGGCTCCTGTTGTTAATTCCCATAATTGTCTTGCTCGGCTCGGTTTGTTTTCCTAAAAGACCCAATCCGTGGAATATTTAGAGGGCGGTTAGACCGATAAACTCTGGATGTTTTACTTCTCTCTCTCACACGCGCGCACAGAGAGAGAGAGAGAGATTGTTTGGCAAATTTGAAGATGGGCCTAAGTAATTTTCATTTTAGCACTATTTAGTTTTATTTTTGTGTAAATTAGTTCAATCTTATCTACAAAATAAGAAGTTAATTGGTCAGTACAAGAATTTGGTCAGTACGTGGGGATTGACCAATGAGTTGCAAATTCTTAGCCCCTGATAGAAAGTAAAATTAAAATTCAAATGAAATTATAATTATGATTTAATTGGAACAAATAGCTCAAAATTCAAACATTTTGTACACAAAATGATTTGTGGGGAATGAAAAAATTGGTGGGTGAATGATTACAGTTTCAAAATTCACCCGTCGATATGATAAGACTGGCTTAATTATTTGTTGGTTCCTTCTAACTGAAGTTTAGTTGTCCGCTGGCAGTAGAACTAAATCTAGACGCATGCTTTAATGCTTAAGCAATCATTAGGTCATTTATGCCTTTTCCAATGTCTCAATTGTGAGTTTCGTCACGGTCTCCCCCTTTTTTTTCCTTGTCTAAGGAACCAAAAAAATAAATTACTACATTTTTTCAATGTTTGTCTTTTTTAAAACAGGCCGTTAGATTAGTATGATTTTTGGCAGACATGATATACAGAAGAGGTGTATCAAATTCAACGGTCGATTTTTCAAAATAAATTGTACAAATGATTATAATTGAAGTGATCATACAATTTGCTTAAGATGGACCTGACCTTAGCATTCCCGTACAAGAGAGAATTTGGAAGAATATAAAAATGTTCCCACTTAATTATTAGGAGTTGAAAATTATTCAAAGGATAAAAAATAAATATTGCACATTCATCGAAGAAAAACGACTCTAAATTTAATTATTTTCAGGTATTCAATAGTGAGCAGGTCATTTTCAAAATTCCTGATTCAATGCGTAGCATTAGAATAGTGATTAGTGCATTAGTGCTGAAGGTTCTTGTGTTTTTTTGTATTAGGAAGCCAACAATAGCTAGTCATTTTAAAATGTGAAACACCACTAGTGCATTCAGACGTGGACTAAAATTATTTCATTTCCTTTTTTTTTTGGGGGATTATAATGAAGAGTCTCAAATTTTAAACTAGGGATGTCAATTTGCCCCATTCTTGCCCCACCAGTTATTTTTGAATTTTTTGGGATACGGGGCGGGGATGGGGTTAAAAATATTTGTCATACCAAGGTACGAGGCGGGAACAGGTTTACAATGTTCCGCCCCGCCCCGCCCCGCGGGAATTCCCCATCCCCGCTTATATAAATTTTATATTTAAAACTTATAATTTTATATGATACATAAATTATATTTTATATATTCTATTATATATAATATAGAATAAATTTTAAATTATTAATGACCTCCTAATTTTTATGTTCCTCCCATCAATTTTAACATTTTTAACCATTTTTAATAATATTGGTTACTTGATTTTCTTCCATCTCAGTGATCTTACTTACAATCTAACATTTTCTAAATATTCTTATATATTTCTTATATAATAAGTCAAGTCTCCCTTACTGTGTTAAGTTTGTTATCTCTTTTTTTCTTTTCAATTATTCAAGTTTTATCTCTGTTCGGGATAATAAGACCAATGTTGTTATAAGTTGCACTTTACACAACTATGTTGTTTATGTGTAAGGTGTTTTCTACAATCTATTTTCTATAGGGAAAAATATAAAATAGATTTTGAAAAAGTGACCGTTGAATTAGATTCACTTATTATAAATTACATACTCGCCAAAAATCAAAATGATCCAATGGTTATTTTTAATTATAAATTTAAAAAAAAAAAAAAAAAAAAAAAAAAAAAAAAAAAAACTATCTGGATAAAAATTGTGATATTTTTAAAAATTAAATTATTATAATTTTTCATGAACATTTGTCATAAACTGACCGTTAGATCATTCTGATTTTTTGCGAACATGAAATTCATAACAATTGTATTTAATCAAACAGTCAATTTATCAAATTCTTTTCTACTATTGGTCCTACATACACCACCTTATCCATAGTTTGACATATGATTTGTAAAACCAATATGGAATAAGTATTTTGATAAACTAACGATTTGATTAAATTATATGTGTGTACACACGACTCATGATATATACAAAAAATCCAATTGGTCAAACGATTAATTTTAAAAAAAAAAATCATATTTTTGAGATGAAGTACAAAAAATTATAAAAAATTGTTACAATTTTTTTTATAATTCATAATTCTAATTTAAAAAAATTAGTCATTGGATCAAGGCATGCATCATGTATATAAGCAAAATATCTCATCCAACAGTTAATTTTCAAAATATCTAATCTAACGCTTGCTTTTTCAAGTGGATCCATATGAGGGAATCGTTGAAAGATTATTCATTTTAAAAATATATTACAATCAATTGTCGTTGAAAAATTATTTATTTAAAAAATATGTTACAATCAACATGCAATTTAGTGGTTTAGACTCTTAAAATACAAGCATTTTAGTGGAGGTAATGAATTCGAACCCTCTCAAAAGCACATTTAGTGCATTATATTTTATATTTGTTATTGAAATGCTGGGGCGAGGACAGGGATAGAATTATATTCCCCAGGTACAAAGCGGGAATGTGGAGTAATTTTATAAGCGGGAACGGGAACGGAGGAATGGAAAATCCGCCCTGCCCCGCCCCATTGCCATCTATATTTTAAACCTATTCCCAGCCCCACCTTATTTCTAATTTTATTTTGTTTTGCATAATATTCCATATGAGTTTTGTTTTTAGTTATCTTTTAAGTTGTAACTTCCATGTAAGAAAGTTAAGGATGAATTGACAAAATTTAAAATTTCTAAACTATTTATTTATCTTATCCTAGTAATCATCAATGGTATTAAAATAAGGCGGAGATTTTTTGGAATATAATTATAAACAAATTTCTAAACTGTTTATTTATCTTATCCTAGTAATCATCAATGGCATTAAAATAAGGAGGAGATTTTTTTGGAATAAAATTATACCGTACTTTGGCATGTTTGCGTTAGTCTTTTCAAAATCATTTTTGAATTTTGAAGTTCAAAATTTCACTCAATCTTAAGTGAGAGGAAGATAATCACCTTTAGAAGACTTGAGGGTTAATATATGATGGTTGACAAAATTTAAATAGGAGAAGTAATTATAGCTAGCAAAAGTCTGAAGTTCCAACTTTAATTTGTCACAATCACTTTTATTATAAAAATTTTGATACGTGAAGACATGATTTGAATGTAACCCTAAAAAGATACGCGAAGAGATAACTTTCCAAAAGTAACTTTAAGAAAATGCAAACAGGGGTTAAGTAACTGATCGAGTTTGCTTTATATAATTTATTTCATGTAGATAAATTATCCCTATATGAAATATACGGTCCCGATCTAGTCAATATATGCTTAGTTGCTTACATAAGTTATGTAACAATGAAGTCCATATATAATGGTAGGATGCATATTTTGAAAAACTGATCGATGGATTACATACTGTACTTATGGGTGTTTTGCATACCAAAAATCACAGTGATCCAATGTCAGAATTTCAAAATATAGATACGAAAAACTGCGACCGCTGAAAACTGTCACTGTTTTTCTCAGTGACATTTTCGAAAAACCGACCATTGGATTATTATGATTTTTGGTAGACATGACGTGCATAAGTATAATATCTAATCCAACGGTTACTTTTTTAAAATATGCATTTCACAATTATCTATGGATTCATGCCTTTATAAGCATATGCTGACTGGATCATTTATGATGAAATATAATCGGAATATTGAGACAAATTTAGTATCATTTGGCCTGATATTTATAGAGCCCTGGACCAATCTGAAGAACAGACAACCCAATCCATTCGTTGGTGAAAAGTGAAAGCATAGGCTTTCTCTTAAGTCCGATCTTATCAGTGTATGGACGTCCCTTTGACACATCGATTAATTTCAGTCTCCACACTTGCAATTAGTAACAATCGAAATCGACATCCATATATCTGACAACATCACCTTCAAACATTTTTTCACATAAGTTGCATAGAAATGGAACACAAGGGAATTGAATATATATATATATATATATATATATATATATATATATATATATATAGAGAGAGAGAGAGAGAGAGCTGATCTGGTCAGGGCCTGATTTTAGCTTAAAATAAGCTAATGAGGACCAGCCGTTGGATCAAAATATAAGGCTCAGATCTGCTCACTTAAAGGACCCGGGTGAGTAGCTTGACAACCCACGAGAAACCCGAATCATCACCCTGCACAGCAACACATCTCCATCTCCATCTCCATCTCCGGCGTGAAGCTTGACGCCGGAGATACTTGCTCTGTTTCTCTTTGATTTTGGGTTGGAACTTTGAAGGGTCTTCTCTTAGATGTAAAAATTAAGTACCCATTGGCTCTTTGTTGTTGCTAAAGTTGGGTTTTTGCCTTCAAATATGAGAAAGTTTCCAACTTTCTATGCTAGGCTGGAGTTGAGAAGAAAGATACTCAGAAAAACATTTGTATATTTCTCCAAATTTTCTGAAAATTCTTATAATCAGACGCCTAAAAAACTCCACCCACCACCAATTTCCTTCTCCAGATCCTTCGTACCAAAATCTTTAAAGCCTCATATAGTTCAAGTAATCCAAACCTCATAAATCTTTGATTCCGTAAAGCATTTTCAGTTCTGTTTTTTAATGTTAAATTTTGATTGAAGCTTTCTCTGATCGCAGTTTTGAGTTTTCAAGCTGTTTTGGTGAAAAATCTACTGCACGTGACGTGAATTGATTTGAAAAGGAGAAAAGATAAATTATTGTTTGGCTGCTGAGAAAGTTGAGGAACAAATAAGGAAATTAATTTGAAGTTTGTTTGGTTTCTTTTAAAACGAAGAAAAAAAATTTGACACAGTCGATTAATTTCACTTTCCCTCAAGATTCTCAGCAACAAAAGGGAACATACTACTGCTCCCTCGATTCAGAGCTGTTTGGTTGCTGAGAAAACTATTTTCAGGGCAAGTGTTCCATTTCCCAGATTTAGGCTGAAGAATAGTTCACGCGAGTCCTGATTTACTTTCGGGTTTCACCTGGGTCATCTCCTCCCCACCCGGGTCCTTTAAGTGAAGTGATATGAGCCATCCACTGAGATCCAACGACTGGTCCTCATTAGCTTATTTTAAGCTAAAATCAGGGCCTGACCAAATCAGCTCTCTCTTTCTCTTTCTCTCTCTCTATTTCTTGAACCTAGTGGTATAAAATACTTATGCGAAAAACTTATGGGTATGTAAAACACTAATATATATATATATATATATATATATAATATTACGAATTGGATATCCTGAGGGATGTCGCTCATGAGCGACTCCATCAATCCCGAGGGTTGCACATGTGTATGGCTTGGATTGTAAAATCAATTTCAACGTTGCAGGCGTTGTCGGTTGAGAGAGAAAAACAACTAAGTTAGATTGAGAAATATGTTGAAGTTAGATTGAGAATTAGTTTCTCATATGAGACTTGCCACTGCTCATTAACGATAATTGGATTGCATTTATCGATAATAGTTATAATTATAGTTAAAAAGTATATCTATTTTAACATCACCAATCATCAATCAAATGAAATAGAATTAAAGGAAGGGAAGTGATAACACGGAACAAAGTTACATGATATGGCAAAAATATTAATTTCTAATATAAAAATTAGCCAATTTTTTGTTATCGATATACAAAGCATTGGAAGCATTAGCCAAATTATCATAATAGTCAATCAGTGCTTTGGATCATGTCATAAAAAATTTATCATTCCAAGGTTGTGAAAGAGGAATCTGATGTATCCTATCCTATCCTTTTGCACATACTTTACAAATACTTTGCAAATAATTCCAAGGTTGCCACATACTTTGCAAATCATTCAGTCATTCATTAGTCAATTATGGATATCAGCTTGAAAATGTAAGCAATTATTTAATATTCATTTAATTATTTTTTCAAATTAAAATATATAATTTTTATATTTTATTTTATTGGCTCGCTAATCACTTTAATATTCAAATAAATTGATATCATATCCCAACCATCAAGCCTCCCATTATGATATTTTGCAGTTCTCAACCAATAAATTGATATCATATCCCAACCAATACAATTAGTTGGATAAAAAATTCAAATATTGCAATCACAAAAATGAAAATTAACTAGGTTTAAATGAGCATTAGGCATGCGAATTATTAAATTGTTTGTATTTTAAAACTATACTTCATTAACTTATTTAAAAAATTTATGTTCAGACATTATTAGTCAAATGTGAATAGTACAAGTAAATGAACACCAAGCCCACTCATCTATATAAACCATATTGATGCCACGAACTGGACATCTCAATCAAGTTCGTTTTTCTTTACCGAACTATGAATCCAAGAAGCTATACTCCCGACGATCTATATCGAAGTTGCGGTCGTATATAGCATCTTGATGACGACTTTAGTTACTCCTTGAATCCGCGATAGTGGCAAAGCGCAGCCACACTTTCGAAAATGCGTGAGGAGTGGGAGTACCGGGTACATGAAGCTCAAAATTTAGTTGAAGACCTAAGCCATTGGGGGGCTCCTATTCCACACCGAAAAGCAAATACACTCCCAAGGGAGGACTTTGCTGAACTTAGACGAGCACTTAGCATCATACGTGAGGAGAACAATCGCATGGCTGCCCGAAGATACCGCTATTACTTTCTAAAAATAGCGAGAGATAATGCTGATGCAGAAGGTAGAGAGTTATCTCAAGAGCAAACTAACCAAATATTATCATGCTCCGAATTTCCATCTGATACCCCCATGTCTGACGAAGATTCGGATTGATTAGTATTATCATTTGTATTTCCAAGTAGGTAGTTTATCTTTTTTCTTGCACTAATTTTGTACTTTTACATTATTGCACTTTAATAAAAGTGAGGCTAGTTCGAAATTTTTTTAAAAACAATTATATATTTATAACTACCTTTCAAATATCATATTACAGATAGCTGATGCATATAAAATTAAAGTAATACATTTCTATAAATTTAGTCTTCATCCGATATGTAGGTGTCCGAAAAGTAGTACGATCTCTCTGTTACTTCGTACATTTCTGCGCTAGTTAAGTCCCCCCCGTTATCAGCAGCACCTTCACGTGCAAGATCTATTATGTAATACCGACATCTATAAATCAACATTCTGTTGTTCTCTTCACGAATTTGAATTATAGCATCCACGTAATCATCTACATTTCGACGTCTCATAGTCAACGAATCCCTACGTGGGATTGGTGCATTCAAATTACGAAAATCTTCAACCAGTATATCTGACTCACGTACACGCTGGGGCCATTCCCTTCTAACAGCTACATAAAATTCACGTCGATCGCTTCTCCATCATTCATGGTATGTATTCAACCCTCCCAATAGCCACATCCGACTACTGTTCTTAATTTCAGTTACTGCTACTTTTAGTTCATTCTCCATTGCGTATAAAGCGAAATAAGATAACCTTACTCAATTATCAGTGTCTACCTTTACAAAAAAAAAGAAAAACACAAAAATTTAGTAACACTTGTTACCATATTATGAAATAAGTCTAACTGCTTGCCTATACTTAAGGTGATTTTTCACTATACACATATGAAGATTAAGAGTATTCATTTTTTTTTACGGTAATAAATAAAATCGATATTCACATACCTATCTCTTTATTTGTCAATTTGCGATTCCAACTTCAGAATTTTAACTAATGTGACTTGGGTTTTTCCTTCCCTTTTATATCTCGCTCTCAACCAACCATCAGGAAGAAAATAATAATTGTTGTTATGGAGTTTTGGACGAAATATACAAATGCCTCTTTAATCATTTTATATAAAAATTGAAACCATTATTAAAAAAAAAATTAAATAAATAAAACAATACCGAAAAATAACATTCGACTCACTACCAAATTCGAACCTTGGCTTCGATGTTGCTTTCAGTGATTTGGAAAAACTCACCCACTATGTGTGTCAATAGATAGCATAAAATGAGAAGGTTCATTATTAGTGGCACCTTCACATGTTACAATCACTATTGCTTTCAAAGATTCTCATCATATCTATCACGTGTATATATCAAAGTATATTGTACTCCACTCTTTTACTGGCATCTATTTTGTATCTCATAGTAAAAGATAAAATTTTCAGTGATATCTGCAATAATCAGTGGTGGATTACACTTGACTTTCAATGCATTCACGGGTATGAGTGCACGAAAGTGCACTTGTCCTAATACTGCATTGTACTTACTATGGCATCGAGCTTTCATGTTACAAATCTTTTTGTAGACACGTGATTTTGAGGAGATCCTGTGGGTATTTGTAAAGTGATATCAATCCACTCCTCCATCAAATTGTTTTGAACTTCAATAACTTTTAATGTCCAAATAAACTGTTTTTCTTATATATTTGTTTTTGTTATATATTTTTTTACTATAATACCCCTCTTATCGATATAAAATTTTAACTAATTTCCAATTTTATATATACTCCTCAATCATACACATAATTCCCAAAAGTATTACATAATCCCCCACATCCAATTCAGATACTAGAATATCCAAATTTATTAAGATTTCAAAATTTATTTTTTTGAAAGTGTATGCATCATAATTTTAATACTATCTACTAAGAATAACTTTTACATTTATTTTAAGTCATTCATTACGACCTTGATATATATATTCACTATATTCCAAAACCCAGTAATATATTGCTCATGATAATATTCTAATATATTGTGTTTTTTTTCTTTTTTGGTGATAATTACAGTATGTAAAAAAATACATTTAATTTAAAATTTAAAATTATTTGTTTGCTCCTAACTGTAAATCTTAAAATTGATTGAGTCATATATACAAAGAAATATTTAAATTTTATTTATATTATTTATGGATTTTATAAGTTCATGTTAATTTTATATTTTTTTTCATCATATTTCTAGATTTTTGCTAGGGTTGATTTTATATATTTTGAATCATGCTAGAAACATTTTGAATATTATATATAATTTTTAAATTCGCATAACTAACAGTAAAATCTTAATTTATTTATTTGAAATTGTATTCATCATAATTTTAAAACTATCTACTAAGATTAAATATTATTTTTATTTTAAGTCATTCATTATGAACTTCATATATATATTCACTATATTTCAAGACCAGTAATATGTTGCCATGATAGTATTCCAACAATTATATATTTATATCTATTTTGGGCAATTTCTTTTTTGGTGATAATTACCTTATGTAAAAATTTTTAATTAATTTCAACTTTTAAATTATTTGTATGATACTAATTGTAAATCTTAAAATTGATTAAGTCAAATAGATAAATATATATTTAAATTTTATTTATATTATTATATAATTTATAAGTTAATGTTAGTTTTATATATTATCGATAATATGCTTCTTTTTGCCATTAAAACATCATATTTACATGATTATCAATAATTAGAAAATCAATTTTCGATAATACCCGTTCAGGATGTATTTCTGTTATCGATAATACCACATGCAGCTAGGACAGCAGCAGGAAAAGTAGGAGCAAGAGCAAGGAAGACAGCCAAGCCATAAAGCCAAGACAACTATACTACTAGATCCATCTAGCCCGAAGCCAGATCTAGGCCAGCCATCTTGCCATCTAAGTCAAGCCCAGCTAGCCACCACCCACCACTTATCCCGTTTGAGTAGGAATAAAATCCATTTCATGTTTTACAATTTTATGTTTTACAATGGCTGGCCTAGATCTCGGGTGGATAACATGAAAGCTTGGTTTTTTATTCTTACATTATGTGAAAAAAACATTTAATATCAACTTTTAAATTATTTGTATGCTCCTAATTGTAAAACATAAAATTGATTAAGTCAATTAGAGAAATAAATATTTAAATTTTATTAATATTATTTATGGATTTTATAAGTTCATGTTTATTTTTTATTTTTTCCTTCATATTTATATATATTTAGGTAGGGTTGATTTTATATAATTTGAATCATGGTAGAAACAATTTGAATATTTATGTAAATTTTTTAATTTACATAACTAACAGTAAAATCTTAACCAAATAAGAAAGAATTACTAAAACTACATAGGTAGTATAATTTACTAATATTATTTAAATGTATATAACAAAAAATTTATCTATATTTGTTTAGGTAGATTATTAATGGTTAAAATAAATATAAAATTGGAGAGCATGATTTGATTTGAATTTAGTATAGATGAACTTATTAGATATGAAACAATTGTAATATATTTATCTCTTTAACTCTTTAATAGTATCCTATTTCTAATTTGATATCCCATAAAATACGGAGTCATTGTCTATCGTTTATACATGAAATCTTTTTCATCCAGAGGGTAGCATTAACGATAATTAATTGGATATAAAATAATTGGATAATTGGATAATGGGATGATTTGAAGAACCCGCTATCAAAGTATTATCAATAATTGGATTTTCAATTTTCGATAATTGCATGCAATACTAACGCCAATTATTATTATCGATAATAATAAAGTAGAATTATCGATAATAGCTTGAAAATCACAAATTTCAATAATTGTTGCACCTATTATCATCATAAATGAAAGATATCAGCTTTGGGGAATGGCGTTGGCTTAAAAATTGAATATTATGAAAAATTATAAATTGAAATTATCAATAATAAGTGCTTAATGCTTTCAATATGACGACTAATGCATATGGATATGGATAATAAGTGCATCTAAAAATATTATCATTTTTGGCTAATTTTTATATCCTCAATTGTCATATTTCTCATTCCATTAGTAATCTTGCATACATATCACGGGTTTTAATTTAAAAATAGTAAATGATGTGCAAAAAAAAAATTTAATGGTTTTAATTTAAATTCTATTTAATTTTTTAATTTAAAAACTAGTTAAATATATATTATATATTAATTTTGTTTATTTAACTCAATAATTTAAATTCATAATATTTTATAATTATTATTTGTAATTATAAAATACAATAATTATAAGTATTAACGATAATTGGGAACCCAATTATCGTTAATGCTTAGGAGTGTAACGTATATGCCTTTAGTGCATGGAGAGAAAATGAATGTATTAGTTGAGGAAATTAATTCCCAAACTAACCTACTTCTCATTTATCTCGTAACCGACATAAACCTGCAACGTCAAAAGTTCATTTTAATCACAGCCGTGTCTCCACGCTGCTTTCGGGATTGACGGAGTCGCTCATGAGCGATGTCCCTTAGGATATCTGCACTCTCTCTATATATATATATATATATATAATTCAAATATTTTAGATATTTGAATAATATCTTTTAAATATGACATGTATAGGCATTTTATACCACTAGGTTCAAGACTTAAAATGAAATATTATTCAAATATTTCATAATGTTTCCTTACGTTTTTTCTGTTTCACCTTTCATTATATAGAGAGTAGAAATAGTTTGGTAATTCCAAGATTTTCTCATGATTGAGCTGATTCTATGTAAAATCCCGGATTTTGTGATCTTCTGGTATCAATAGTGTATGTCATCTGTTGACCAACATTCATATATTCGTCCAATATATATTGACTCGGACTTTTCCTCTATCACTTTGAAATATATAAATGTTTCGGTGAGTATTCAGAAACAGTGCAAGGGGAGCTGAGGTGGGTTGTTTTTAGATGAGAGGCTAAAAACAGGCTGTTGATGGGCTGGAAACAGGCTTTGTTTTTAAGCCCGAAAAAGTGGGCAGCCCACACATCACCTGGCTACTCAAAGACAAAACTACATCAAATTCAGAGCCGACTACAACAGAGTTTTTAAATTAAGCACCCCTTATTCTTGGGTAACTGATCGAAATTAATCTTCCAAATTAAATTATCCGTTACTGTGGAATTAAACTAAAGCTGTGTTTTGAATCACTTATCAGATTCATGGATATTTCTTATTTGAGTCATTGGATTCCTTTTCTTACACACGTATCAGCCATCCAACAATGATCAACAGGTGTTGATCACCTTTGTCAATAGCAAATCCAAACTCTTAGACCACAATATGGAAAAAATAAAAACTAAAGATGCATGTCATTAACGTTCATTAATTGTTTTTTCAATCATGATGTTTGATGCTTAGTAGGATATCGATCTGTTGAAACATTACTATAAAATGTATTGTTTTTCTCTCTTTTTCCGAAGAGAGACACACATTAATGTTGAAGCTATTGAACTATCCTTAAAGTTGCAATTAATTAATGCTGAATGAAAGGAAGAAGATTAGATGGGTAGAGAGTGTGATGAGTGGGACCCAGGAGCGGAACTACTTGCAATGCAAGGGGGCCATGGCCCCGACTTTCTTCAAATCCATGTATTATATATATATATATTATAGTTAAAAAATTCCAAAAATACACTATGTATCATCATGATAGCTGGCAAAGCTCCATAAAACAAGACACAGATCGATGGACAGTAACTGTTTGATCTTAGCACACCGAATCAAGCTTTAAAATTGTTTCTCCGTATTTAGTTTCCAACTTTCTTTACATGTCTTGGACATCAAACGTTGGACTCTCTCTCTCTCTCTCACTCTCTCTCACACACACTCACACACACAATGGATGAAGATTAAATAAATCAATGGATGCAGGCATGACATACATTATAGGGGTATCTAATCCAACAGTCAATTTTCCAAAATTTACAGTGCAAGTGGCTTGCATCAGGTGCACCTGATTACACATCTAGCCAGGCTAGGCTTGGGCTTAGGATCGTTCCAGACTCAATCTGTGGGCTGTGGAACAATAGGCCCTAATAGGCTTGGGCTTAGGATGGTTCCAGACTCAACCTGTGACTGTGGGACAATAGATCCTAATATGCTTCGGCCTAGGGTGGTTCCAGGCCCGGCCTGTTGCACATCAACCGAACTCTTTACCAACTATAATTCACTCAGTAGCCTGCTCTCTCTTTATAATTAAGGCATGATGCGTGGTGCTCTGAATAATTGAAAGCATGGCAGGTAGGAACCAATTAAGAAGGGAAGCTTCGCCCGTTTGGATTAGCTTTACCTAAATTCATTTTTAGAGCTCCAATTCATAATAGATTATGAGTTTCAAAACTAATTTAATTTAGCCAAAATTCTTCTATGATAATCTATTATAATATGAAAATCTTGATACGTGAGATATATGAAAAAAAATAATTCTATAAAAGTGATTTTCAACCAAACTAATCCAAACAGAACCTTACTTAAATTATGAGAAACAAGAAGCATGTTTCAGTACTTGTCCTTCAGGTTGTTTTTAATGCAGGCATATGAGGCATTGAAATGTATTTGTCTTTATCCAAGTTAAAGGTAGACATGGTCTTCACTGGGGCTCTTGGCAACAGTACTGGCAATGGATGGGATTATAAAGGACAGGTTTAAATGCCAACAACAATGCGGCACAGGCAGGGAATAATATTCTACGTACATTCCATATTTACTGTAAAATAAGTAAATGTTATTATACCCATGCATGCACCGAGTTAATATATATCAGCTATCATTACACTTCCATATCAGGTTATACATCTCCTGAATTACGTACCTGCAATATCTTTAGTACAGGATGCGTGCATGTGTGCTTGTCTGTTTAATTTGTAGTATTTAATAGTAGCTAGATGCAGGGACGAAGCCAGGATTTTGGTTGAGGGGGCGAACTTTAATTGATTTTAATTATTTATACCAATTTAAAAAATTGAAAAATTATTTTATTTATTTATTTTTAATCTTGTTAATCTTAAGTAGAAAAAAATTGCAAAAAATTATAATTCACTAATATTTTGATAATCTATATTTCAATTCAATATATTTACAATTGTCCTCGACAGAAGCCCATTTTTTGAAAGCATTGTATGATGACTTCATTATCAATGTCATCAAATATACCTCTCTCAATATACACAACCAAGCTATCATTCATGAATTCAACACTAATTCAATAACATCAAATATTAAATTGGATTAAATTATAATGAAAAGCCAAACCCGTTCAACAACCAAGCTATCATTCTAGATTTGGGAAATTTGTTATGCTTTTCTTTTGTTCTTTTTTTTTTTTTTTAAAGAATTGATTTTGTCAAAAAGATTAAAGACTTCTGGTTTAATAAATTTAACTTTTTTTACTTTTCTCATTCCCAAAAAAATGGTTTTCTATTTTTTCTCATGGTATAGGGCGTAGGTGGAGGGATATAGCCAAATATGAAAGGGTTTGAGTGTCAGAATACAGAATAAAGCCTAAGAAATGGAATAGGGGCATGTAAGCAAACTAATGGGGTAAAAAAAATAAAAAATGAGGGGGGCATAAATCAAAATTTTGAAAAATTTCAAGGTAAAAAAAGTGACTCAAAATATTTTAGGGGCATAAATGAAACTCCAAAAATTTCAGGAGGGGAAGACATTGAATTTAATAAAATTTATAAGGTAAAATAAATAAAAATGAAAATCTGAGGGGGGGGGGGGGCAATGGCCACCCCTCAACTTAACGTGGCTCCGTCCTTGGCTAGATGCACGCAGTTGCATAGAGTGTGCACTTTAAATGTTGGTGCTGAAAACCAGCTTCCATGAACAGATTTGAAAATCTTTGCACCAAGTCACGTAGCATTAATAAGGTTAAAATATTTGGAAAAAAATTAAATCTATATGTCAAGCGAGCATACCAAATAAATTGGTACAAATTAATACCATTACTTATTGAAATATGGGCAATGCTATTTCACCCAAGTATTAAATTTCATCCATCTTAATTAATTGATATATGATGTATTGTTTACATTAGTAGAAATCATATTTTTATTTTTTTTAAGATCATAAAAACGATTAATCCACATGAGAGGGATGACAAAAAAAAAATGAGTAAACTATGTGAATGAAATAGTATTTTCTTTGTGATGCTGCAAGAATCAGCGGATGCCAATTTCATTTCCTCAAGCCTGCACCGAAGAAAAGTTAGGTGGCCGGACTTTGTCCAGCGTAAACCCGACAATCAAGTCAATTTCTTGACAGGAAAGACCTAAAATGAAGGATTATTCAAATATTTCAAAAAGTTTCCTAACTCTTTTTTCTTTATGTTTTACCTTTCATTATATAGAGGGTGGAAGTAGTTTGGTAGTTCTGAAATTTTTTCATGGTTTAGCTGATTCTATGCAAAATTCTAGATTTTGTGATCTTCTGATGATATCAATAGTGTATCGTATTTGTTGACCGATACATATTGATTCGGACTTTTCCCTGTATCACTTTGAAATATTTAAATGTTTCGGTGAGTATTCAGAAACAGTGCAAGGAGCTGATCGAGGTGGGTACTGGGTAGTTTTTAGATGAGAGGTTAAAAACAGGCTGGTGATGGGCTGGCAACAGTCTTTGTTTTTAAGCCCGAAAAAGTGGGCAACCCACACAACACCTGGCTACTCAAAGACAAAACTACATCAAATTCAGAGCCGACGACAACAGAGTTTTAAAATTAAGCACCACTTATTCTTGGGTAACTGTTCGAAATTAATCATCCAAATTAAATTATCCGTTACTGTGGAATTATACTAAAGCTGCGCATGCATGTCAAATTTCAAGCGGTAGCCCAAATGGTTCAAATCGTTCCGAGATTAAAATTTAACAGTATCTTCCGATCATCCGATCATGCTGCGAGAAAATTATATTTTGTGAATTTTTTAGTTCAATTATGGACGCCTTATCTTTAATCGTACAAATACCTTAGACCAAGAGTTTGGATTTGCAGTTGATCTGACAGGTGATCGATCAATATCGTCGATAGCTGACACGTTTAAAGGAAATCCAATGACTCACGTAAGAAAGGTCCAAATCCGGTGTGTTTTGGATTACTTGTTAGATCCATGGATCTTTCTAATATGAGTCATTGGATTCTCTTTCTTACACACGTATTAGGTACGTTGATCACTCGTGTCAACAGCAAATCCAAACTCTTAGACCGCAATAAGGAAAAAAATAAAAATTAAAGCTGCATGTCATGTGATTGACGTTCATTAATTGTTTTTTCAATCATGGTGTTTGATGCTTAGTAGGATATCGATCTGCTGAAACATTGTTGTAAAATGTATTGTTTTTGTCTCTTTTTCCGAAGAGACACACACATTAATGTTGAAACTATTGAACTGTCCTTAAAGTTGCAATTAATTAAAGCTGAATGAGAGGATCGGAAGAAGATTAGATGGGGAGAGAGGGTGATGAGTGGGACCAAATCCTCATGATAGCTGGCAAAGCTCCATAAAACAAGACACAAATGGACAATAACTGTTTGATCTTAGCACATCGAATCAAGCTTTAAAATTGTTTTCTCTGTGTTTTGTTTTTAACTTTCTGTACATATATATGTCTTCGACTACAAACGTTGGACTCTCTCTCTCTCTCACACACACACAATGGATGAAGATTAAATAAATCAATGGATGCAGGCATGCAGCAAGTTGACCCAACGTTCATATAAAGGGCACTGGCAAAGGGTGCAACTTAATTATCAAATGGTGGCACTGGGGCGTGACTTAATTATCAAATGGTGGTCCAGTTCTCTATTATGTTGTGTATTAATATTAACATTTTAGTGGTTTTTTGGGACCACATTTACTTTCTACAGCAATTAATTAGGATGGTGACTTACCATTCTTTAAGATTCAAAGCAATCAGGTCCCCTATATAATATTGTCCGATCCTTTTAACAGTGAATAAAAATGCATGTATCGATGCAGGGTCACGATCTTTGGTAACAAACGCAAATTTTTGGTCATAGATTCGCCTTGCATTTTAAAAGACAAAATCCTTTTAAGGAAGTTGGTGCCTATAATGCATGGCCAGCTATCAATCTGGGAGACAAGTCATGCATATTAGAGGACAAAGCTGACTTATTTTTCAAATTGCGCAAAGGGATATTCTAAGCCAGTTTGCGCACACCTAATCCACTAAGTCTCCTCTCCGATCCGATCGAAGACAAGCCATATATCCACACTGGCTTGGTCCTAAAAGGCTGCAAAATTTCAATCTTAGGACATCCAAATTGACGGCTCATCCAAAGGATCACTTGAATTACCCATGAGATTTTTGAAAGTTCACTATCATAGTAATTAAAACTGTGTTCCGTGTATATATAACATGAAGTATGATGATATTAAAACTGTGTTCCGTGTATATATAACATCGAAGTATGATGATATGATTAAGCTTTATTGTTCAATAATAGAGGCTTGGTGGTGTCCCTTCAAATCATCGATCTTCAAGCTAGGGGACCCCTAAGATAAGACAGTAAAAAGTAAAAAAAAAAAAGTTAACCTTATAAGCTTCAATATATAGCCAAAGTGATCGAACGTGCCTTTTTGATTTTATCACCAGTATTGAATAGTGAATACAATAAAAGAAAAAGCTTTTTAGGATGTAGCTGCTTTTGCCCTTTTATCAGAACAACACACCAAGTCCCATATATTATGGTCCATTTTCGATCTGTTTTGGCCTGATGGCAGTCCACAATCCACATATATAAAAGTGAGACTCCAGAAACACATGTAGAGAGAGACACCGACCTCCAAAAGATAGTAGGACCAGTACTTGATGTCAAATTGTCAATACTACCTTTTGACCTTTCATTCTATGATTGTATATATGCATTGGGGCTATATATTTCCTAGATCTAGATCTCTTCAGCTAGCTATATATATATCATTTAACCAAGATTAATTATCAGAGATTATCACAATTCACAAGTAGATTGATTTCTTATAT
Organism: Hamamelis virginiana; assembly: GCA_017140935.1. Taxonomy (NCBI): domain Eukaryota; kingdom Viridiplantae; phylum Streptophyta; class Magnoliopsida; order Saxifragales; family Hamamelidaceae; genus Hamamelis; species Hamamelis virginiana. Next base: position 618,655 of record JAESVK010000704.1, on the reverse strand, counting down.
AGTTGCTTTCCATAGCCATTGATCTGCACTATATATATGATCAATTAATGGAACAAACACTAACTTCTCCAATGACCCGCGCGTGATCATTCATATATATTCAACGCTTTTAAGAGCTAGTATGGGCAATGGAAAATGCTAGTTCATCCGTGTTTTTATTCATCTTTGACCATTCATTTCATGTGGACGTACATAATTCAGAACATATTAAAAATATTATTTTTATTAACATGGACAACTTGTCATATGCCTGCTAAGATGAATGGTAACATATAGTAGAAATAGGCGGGTGGGATAATATTGTTGGTGTGCAATTATAGTTGTCTAATGATAATTTCCTAGGAGGGGTGGAGCTCTCTTTCTTGATTCTCCTTATATTTGTTGAACTGAAATGCGAAAAATCATACCAAATGAAAATCAATTCCTTAATTAGTTGTCTTAAACTCTTAATTATTATTATTGTCATCATTATTTGTACGATGAGCAAGCAAATTGAGATATTATTTAAACAGTATTGTGGAAATTAAGAATGGAACTATGTTATTATGAAAAAAGGGAAAAAAGAGGGGAGGGGAGGGGAGGGTAACAGATAAGCTTTAGGGAAAGGTATACAATCATTTTAATGGCATGAGGATCGACTCTATTTCATCATCAAAAGTCCCCACACTGAAAAGCTTTAAAAGCTATGAATTGTTCACTTTTTAAAAGAAAAGCATTAGACCCATGGATGGCTTTGTGCAAGAAATGACTAGTACTGGCCGGGGCACAGTCCTCGTGCTTCCACCAAAAATTAAGGTGGGTCATGTCCTTGTGGAATCCGGAGCACCATAATCAATTTTTTTGTGTGCCATTTAAGAAGTACAGACATTTTCTGAACATGTATTAATGGTTTGGGATATGTGTCAGACACAAAATTCTTTCTGATTACATCATATATTTGTATATTTATTATGTATTATTTTTACTATTTTGTACAAATTTGAGCCATTTATATTAATAAATTATTATTTTTAATGGTTTTTATACTTTTTCCATTTTGAAGGTAAAGTGTCATAAAATGGATATTTTTGGATGTAAAATGAAGAGTTTGAGAAAAGTCTTGAAAGTCTTCAAATGTCATGAGATTTATAGGACATACTTCTAGGTATGTTTAGAGTCTACGTATCAAATTTTAAGGCCAAATGACAAACGGTTTTGGAGATATAAGCAAACGAAATCAACTAATGCAAAAAACAACTAATCTGAGCATTTCTGGAATCTCTCTTTCATTCCAAAACGCATCTGATCATGATACTATCATAATTAGAAACTAGACTTCTCAAGACTTCCAACCATATAAAGATCAACCAAATCGGAGTCGGGACGAGAAAGATACAAGCGATTGAAGTTCGATATGTAATGTTGTCAAGTCTGTAGCACAGGGAAAAACAGCAGCAGTGCATTTCCGATAATGCACTCTTCCAATATCGGTAATGGCCATTCGAGACAGTCATTTTTTGGTTTTTTTGTGTATTTTTCAAGGGCAAAAGTGTATTTTTACCTCTTGGGTATATATACCCATTTACAGTTAGGATTTTGAAACGTTTCACTTCCCCCCTTTTTTTTTCCTCTTCTCATCTCCCATTCCACTAGGGTTTTGGAAAGTTTAGGGTAGTTTAGGTTTGTTTTTCCTTCTCTCTTCCATTTATGTCATGTAATCGTTATAAATTTAAGCTTGTACTTGTATTTCTTTTCATTTTTATGCAAGAATCATTTAGTTTCATGTTATTTTCTTTTTCTTTTTTTAATGACTTTCTAAGTAGTTGGATTGGACTCTACAGTGGATTTCAGTTCTATAATAAAAGTAATATAATTTCTCCATTTTTATGCTCTGAATGTTTGTTAGATAATGTTAAATACTCCCCATCTTCAGATGCATGAGGTTTGGCTCACTTTGACCATCTCTAGACAGGATTTTTTGGCACATGTGGTGCTTAATACTTAACGCACTCAAAGTATTTGCTAAAATGTCTCAACAAGTATTTTTCATTATTCATCCTCATTTTTCTTGTGTTTTGTGTTTGAATGATTATAAATGCTTTCTATATTTGAACTCTCTTGGTTTAGCATCATCTTGACTATATGTAGACAAGTAAACATTGGCACATGTAGCACTTGAGATGTTATTTTCTCGTAACTATTTGTTAACAATTAAGTAAGCCCTGGCACATATAGTGCTTGATATTTATATGCACACAAAGTGTTTGATGAAATGTTTAATTAAGAGAGTGTTTACTTCCATTTAACACCATTATGCTTTTATTACTAAATCCTCCATCAAAGACCATTTTTCAATGGATTTTATATGAGAATTCATTTCCAAATGCTTTTAAAGTTAAATCCTCCATCAAATATCATTCTTCAATAGATCCTAGATGAGAAATCCTTTAGAGAAATTTATATTCCCTATTTGTAGATGGAATGAAATCCAAGAATCCAACAATTTACATTTCATTGCCTTTTCTTTTATTTTAGTTAGTTTAGTTAGTTCTCTACACTACTCACACACAACCCCCATTGATTTTACACTTTATTTACATTCTTTGGGCATCTACACATAAGAATTCACCATTGACTTCACATCCAATCCATTTGGAGACGATCATGGGTACTCCCATGAATTACTATGCTTCACAACAATAGATCATACGCTTGAGATTGCACTACAACTCTGAACGTCAAGCACTTTCGATCACCATGTTTTTGACAAGATACTTTTCTCTTTAATTATCTCATTATTTTTTGTCAATAACTAATTTAGAATTTTCATACTAATGATTCATTTTAAATAGTACATGTGATGTTATATATATATATATATATATATATATATATATATATATATATTATTAATATCGTATTCTTGTCATCAAACTGTATCTTACATTTTTAAAAATTTATTATATCAATGTATTCATATCATATTATAATTATGTCACGTATCTATATCATATTTTTTAGTCTACAATAATCAAAGTCTTCCAATCGAAGGCCAACCACACCAAATTTTTGGACCAATTAACACCAATTTCAAGTCGGGTATAGGGTTTTTGGTGGAGGGTCACACATTTGCCCCATCAATGATTCCAATGGTCTCTTATTTGGCCAACCTCTGCTGCTTTATTTTTTCTTTCCATTTTATGGGCAGACATGGACCTACCTACACTTAATTAATGTTTTCTTTCATAGAATTCCTACACAACTTTTCACTGATTAGAACTCCCTTCCCCACCTCCTTCTTCCTGTTTGAGATTGTCAAATTGATATGTATAAATCTATATTTATAATTTCCCATTCAAAATCAATCAACTAGCAGCTGCAACTCTGAAAGTATTAAATTATTGACTTCTTAGCTTATTAGAGGCTGTGGATTAAAGTGTATTGTGTTCACCAGAAAAGTACAGATTGGTGTCTTCGGAACATGCATGAAGTGAAAACATGAAAATAGAGAAGATGTTAATTTGGCGGGACCCAATGTCTTGTTTTATAATGAAATAAGGTGATAGAGGACAATTTCACATATGGTAGCTTTCACATATGGGAAGCGCTTCTCAATTGTGCCGTTTGGAATAGTTTTGCTTAAAATAATTTTGGAACTCAAAATTTGACTTGATCTGAAGAGATGGGTGGTAATTATTTTTAATTGACTTAGCAGTAAAGAGTAGTTGGCCAAAGTTAATTAGGTCTCTAACTTTTGTTACAATTACTTCAAGTATGAAATTTTGATATATTAAGAATTAATTCGGACATAACTCTAAAGAGATACATGGAAAAGTAGCTGTTTAAAAAGTTATTTTAGCCAAAACTAAGACAAACAGAGCATTTATCATATAATTAAGCATGTAGCCATGCATCATATAACCCGGGTTTTTAAGTAGTATAATTTAACACGTAATTGACACATTCGTTAGCATTGGATCAAATTAAAAATCCTTCAACATATTGTGCTATTGTTGTTATTGTTTACTTGAGGGAGGATTGGACCGACAATCGTAACCCTTTGCATGGGTCACTATTCCATTCGGCCAAGACAACAATTAATGAGATATTTTTGTGTTGTTTTCAAGCATTTGATTAGAGCGCAATGCTGCCATCAATAGGATTATGACAATATCTAGCGCTCTCAACCTTTTATGATATGCTTTCATTCCTTAAAATATATATATAATAAAGATCTGGTGCGCACCAGTGATATATCCAGACCATTTATAACCAGGTTCATATATATATATATATATTACAGCCAATCAATTTTTTGGGGAAAAAAAGTCAATTGAATGGTCCAACATTATATATGAATGTAATTTTGTCCTTTTTTATATTGATAGTGTGGACTGTATTTAATGAATTGCCAACCTCCGGTTACAATCCATGTGCACCCTGTTTTTTTTTTTTTTTTTTTTTTTTTTTGGGGACTCTTAGCTGTACTGCACATAAGAATGATGTTTAAGTGTTTAACTATACCTTCTTTCTTCTAATTGTAAACGTTTTATGTTAATCTAAATTTTCAAATACTTTCGAGTCTTTGCACTCTGTTTCGAGAAAAAGGATAGGTTAATAATGAAAATTATTACATGTATTTGTTGGGTTAGTTGGCTGAGAACCATGTCTAGCTCGTGAAGCGAATGTTTGAATTTCGACTCTAAACAATTTATCTCTACTCCTTCTTGATGTGGTTGTCTGGAATGGAATAGTAAAAGACTAGTTTAACCAAATATTGAAATAACCTTCCATCGACCAAAAAAAAAAAAAAAAAAAAAAAAAAAGATAATAAAAATTATTTAGAAATATAATTTATTTATAAACTTTTCCTTTTATTAATTTTTCCCGTTGTTTTTGAGATCCAAATAGAAACTTGATGTTTTATGGTATTAGGTATATAAGCATCTTGTTAATATTGATAAATAAAAAGAAAATTAATTATGACAAACTACTTGTTTTGTGTGTTGATAAACTCCTAATTATTTATAATTATTTTTTTTCATCCTTTTGTTCAATTTTATTTATTTTAGTAAATTATAGGGGTATGAGGTAAACCCATTTCAATCAAGTAATAAAAATTGTATATTTTTGTTTAAAAATTGATAAATTTTTCGTATAATTAATTTCCTTGAGATTGACATTTCATCTATCGAGAGAAGAATATGCTTGCAAGCTATAACCTTGTTGGGGCCGATATAAAAATTTGTCTGTATGTCCCTCGATCATGCCTCCAAAACTTCTATATATATATATATATATATATTTTTTTTTTTTTACAGTTTTTTTTCTTTTTTTTTTTGTTATGTTTAGGAGAGAGAGAGAGCACTATTAACATTGAGTGGGTATGGACGGGTTAATGGATATGGATCACATTTGCCTCCCCTAATTTGAGATCATGTGAGGCAAAATTTCACTGTTGGACATTTTGCCTGACCAAACCTCTAAAAGGCTAGACATTTTGTCTATCTGCCATATAAGAAAGCAAATCTAACAAAGTAATAATAGGAGAGAGTTTTTGGCAAAATGGCCACCTCCATAGCAAATAGTACCTTTTTGTTTAAATTAGCTTCAAAAAATTATTAAAAAATATGAATAGCTAGCCAAAATCGCCAGTATGATTGAAATACACAATCTTTGAGTAGCAAAATAAAGAGGTAAAATATATTTTTGGAGTGTTTTGGTTCGGCAAAATGCCTAACGATTCTTGGAGTTGCTCTAAGAGGCGTTTGATCGTACCACCAAACTAACAGTCATTGCCTTATTTGGCCTCATTGGGTTGGTGCACACTATCAAGATTGATATGCCACGCACGTACTGTATCACTTAGATCCCCTTATGTGGTGGCACTGCAATTAAGATTCGGATAAACATTTTAGAAAAAGAATTGCTCAATCCTGAAGCCTGAAGGTTGTTTCCCATCCTCCTAATTAATTTTTTGTATGTCAAAATGTCAACAAAATCGGACCATATCCATCACCCATCTACATGATTTTATAAATTTTAAGAAAATTATCCAAAAATTCCATTCTAAATTCTTTTTTATCCAAAAGTCTCAACATTTTTTTACTTTACCTAAAAGTTTAAATTTAAATTTTATTTTATCCAAAAATCCAAAAAAAACCCATTTATGCATCAGTTTTCTGCAAAAAATGATGAGTTTCTACAAAATCGAAGAACAAACTGATGCGTTTCTTATTAAAAATGATTTTGGGTAAAGTGAAAAGATGGCGAGATTTTTAAATAAACAAAACTTATAAATAGGATTAAATATAATAATTTCTACCCCAAATCCGATTCCAAATTCATGATTTGGGGTTTGAATTCCAAATATAACCCTCAAACCATCTCATTCCAAATCCTTGAACCAAATGTACCCTTAGATTGTTATGCACTTGCGAAGATAAAAAAAGAAGGGGCAAAATTTTTTTTGATCCAAATCCATTTTGGTATTTATGGTCTAATCATGGTGATCTATTAAATGATGTCTTAATTTTCAAATATTTTTATGAAATTTTGGACGAAATTAATCAATGCATTGGGTGGCCAAAACTAATTTGAAGTTTATTTTATTTTTGCTAAAGATCAAATATCTAAACAATAATAAACATCAAATAATTTGTATTAGCTTTTGCTCGTTATCACACATATTTGATCTCCTAATTATTATATGAATGTCTTCTTAAAAACTTCTCAAAGCTTAAAGGGCACGGCGATTGTATTGTCTAATAATGAACCAAACCAACTTGTATCGCCATCTAATCTATCTACCTATCCTGTCATTATCACCATTTAAAAATTCATATACTCCGTATATATTTATCTATGTATAGTTTAGTTTAATGTAAGCTTATCATATCTGTCATAAGAGGTTGCTTATATGATAATTGGCATGTTGTTTTTTATTAAATGACAAAAGTACCCTCATTAAAACTAGCAATTTTTAGGTTCGTTGGTCTTTTCACAAGCAAAAAGAACTCATTAACATATAAATAATTAAGTAATTAATACATCTAATGTCAAGTTGTGCTGGAAGGTCAATGTCACGTTGTCACGTGCCTGTGGGTGGCGTGTCCACTCTCTTTTACACACTCACCTCCTCTAATCACCACCTGTCACCTTCCACCACGTCGCCCTCCCTTCTCAGATTCCCCCCGTGCCCCAGCCCATGTGTATCCATCATCTCGGTTTTGCAAAATAGATGCACATTATTTATGTTCAAGGAGTATATTACAAGATTCATCATACATAGATTTGTACAAGGTAGTTTATTTGGAGCCAATCATAATATAAATTTTAAAAAATATATTATTGGATTAAATAGATCTTTTATACATGTTAAATATGCAAAAATTCACAAGGATGTAATAGTTTATTTTCAAATAAATTAAAAAACAAAAAAAACAAAAAACAAAAAAACTGACTCTGTTAAAGAACAAAAAGGTCACCTTTTTCACGTTTTCATTTTTTGGAAACTGACATTTGATTATTGTGATTTTTGATATGCTTGACATGTACAAGAATGAAATCTAATCCAATGCTCGATTTTTCAAAATTACCTTAAGCAACTTTGCATAAAGTTTACCTTATAATGAAATCCTTGTATATATATTATATTGGATAGGTTTAATAACAAGTTTTAAGATAAAATATCATAATTTTTTTAAGAGTTATATTTTTCAAAATTTACTCTAATATAAGGTGCATCTAACGCAAAGTTACGTCAGATGATCTCCGTTTGGGCACTTGTAGGACCTATTTTGAAAAACCGACAGTTGGATTAGATTCTTCTTTTATGAATGTTATGCCTGCAAAAAATCATGATGATCCAGTGGTTGGTTTTTGAAACATGTCATAATGAAATATTGTAACTTTTTTGTTATTCAAAATGTCACTATTCTTTTCACGGTGATTTTTTCAAAAACCTACTATTGGATCAGCGTGATTTTTTGCAGACATGGTATTAATGAGAGGGGAATCTAATCTAATGGACAGTTTTTCAAAATAGGTCCTACAAAGTGTCCCAATGGAGGTCACTTGACGCTTTGCGTATGATGCACCTTATATTGGCATTTCTGTCATTTTTATACATATCATGCTTGCCAAATAGCACATTAATAAAATACTGATGTCCATTTGATACATAAACTCACATTTATAGACGAAGTAATTTTTTTATTAAATATTTATATTTTTCATTTAGTTCCTTAATGTTTCATAATTATTTTTACACTAGATATCGCTGGGGTTTAAGCTATATAATGATGTTTTGTAACAGGAATATATGATATATATATATATATATATACATATCTCAGAAACAAACCGTTGGATTACTGTGATTTTTGGCAAGCATGACATATATTATATGGGTATCTAATTAAATGGATAGTTTTTCAAAATTTACATTACAAGTGGCTCTACAAGAAAGCACCTGATGCATCAGGTGCGCCTAACCATAGCACCTCTCTCTCTCTCTCTTTTTCTCTCTCTTTCATATATATATATATATGAAGAGGGTGAAAACTGATCTAGTATTTAAACAAATGATTCAAGACTCATATTTCCCCGATCAGTTACTGTTACCCGATCTAAATATCGCTTTAGTCACCCGATTTGAATAAAGTTATTAAAATATCTTGATTAGACTCAAAACCGCCATGCTTATGGCGGTTCGGTATTAGCTGGGCAGATATTTCATACCCTTAATTGCATTTAATTGATCTGACATGTTTGGGAGATTTGTCAACATAAAATATCTAGATTTGGAAGATAATCCTTCTTTAAAGATGCACTAAAGGCGGCTATTCACAAGAAATTGGGCCTATATAAAGAACAGAACTCCATTGAAGAAAGGTATGTAACAAGTGTGGTATTCCGATTACATTTTTACCCAATTGTTCACTGATTTTATCATCGGAGCTTTTACAGGCAAAACACCACACCGGTGCAAGTCATCTGAGATCTCCCTAGGGGAAATCCCGGATTTTATCTTTTGTTTTTACTTTGTCAGACTTTTGTCATCATCAATATATATATATATAGATTGCTTTCTAATTATCAAACTGCCCCTTCCCCCCTCTCTCTCTTTGTCGTAATATACTCTCTATCGTTTTAGTTTCTTGTTGAATTAGTTGACGATTCACATTAGTCATAATTTTTTTTTTTTTCTGGGAAATTAAGTAAATGATCGAACTATGAGTTCTAGATTTCACTCAATGGATTTTCATTTGGTTTTTGCAAATTTAATCTAAAGCCGTTTGGTTTTGGAGAATGAAGAATCGGGAATGAGAATGTGATTCCTATTTTATTATATGCCAATATTTGGGACGAATATTGATGTAGAAGAGAATCTTGTACCCCTAAGAATAAGAATCCCATAAATCGGGAAAAATTTTATTCCCATGTCTTGTGAATTTACATGTAATAGAAATTAGAAAATGTCCAAAGGTCTTGTATTCTGGTTGTTAGAATTGTTCAATTGGACAATTATAACTTGGGTAAGGATTTCAACAGATCGATTTTAAGGTTTTCAACGACAAATGAACTCTCACCCAACATCCAAACATAAGAATGGAAGTCACGTATTAATTCTAAATCATTAATTCTGATTCCCATTTCCATTTAGCATTACTATTATTAAAAAACAAATCTCAACGAGGGAGCCACAAGAAGTTGATATCCTTCTCTTACCCCAAGTAGCATTCTTAGAAACATGAATTTTAACCATTGTTTTAAAATTCGGACCGTTCGTTGAACCGGAAAAGTTACCGGATTAAGGGTCAACCGGTTCAACCGTCGGGTCAACCAAGTTGAACCGTGACGTCATAAATATATTATTTATTTATTTATTTATTAGAATAAAAGCTGTAAATGATTCAAAATATAATTTTTTTTAAATGTTTGTACAATCAATTCATATATTTGAATTTATGTGCAGTCATCAAAATTGAAAATTGATAATTACTATTGATCAATCTTTATTATATATATTTTTTAAAATGCAAGATAAGAATATTGTATTATTAAAATTAGGTGCTTGGGTTTCTTTTTGCCATTTGGAATTTTTTTAGACTAATTTGCCTTTTTAGCCTTCCTGGCTTAAAGAGATTATTAAAAAAAATTGGAATTATTTTAGTCATTTCAGCACCTCAAAAAAAAAGAAAAAAAAAATGGGTTGACCGGTTTTTTAACCGATTCAACCACCGGATTTATCGATTTTTGACTTAAATGAGTTTTGGAGGGTTAAACCAACCGGAGAGGGGACCGGTTCCCGGTTCAACCGGTTGAACCGGCCGGTTAGGTCCGGGTTTAATAACATTGATTTTAACTGCCAAATGAATAAGCAAATCCTCTCACCCAAATCTAACTATTTCTAACCAATTGGAATTACAGTTGATTTTTTTTTTTTTGATTGGCTTACTCTTAATTCTGAGATTTGGATTAAGACTAATCCTATCCATCAGGACATTTAAGGTGTTAAAATTCGATTTCAGAACCTCCACTTCATAAGACAAAAATCTTGGCTACCTGACCTATTTTGACGAGTTTTCTTAAACTTTTGGACACCTATAATTTTACAAAGATCTTTTAATGATTTGCTGAATTTTCATGACTTTTAAAATGCTGTGTTTGTTTAAACTCAAGTGTTAATAATAAAATACTAAAATGGCCAACTCTTGAGTAATAGTTCATATTTTCATTATTTATTGACCTTGATAAAATATTATATATGTTGAAGTGTATCGTTCTTATCATTTATTTTTTAATTACTTAACGTGATGAGTGATACAAAATGATATAACAGTATAATTATTTATACATAATAGTATTTTTATAATTAAGAGCAATGCTATACATCACTACAACGAATCACTACAAGTATTGTTGCAAGAAGAAAATTTGAAATATCAAGATTTTTTTAGAAATTCACGATATTTTTTTGTTGTAGCGATACTTATAGTGATACATTGCAGTGATGCATAATATTTTTCTATAATTGATTGATTTAATAAATGTTGAAGTAGAATGGATATATCAAACAATAAAAAAATGATGGTTAAAGTAGCTAACCAGTATCTTTTATATTTTAATCAAATATAGGCGTGCTTCGTTTTAGTGTCTGCACGTGTATTGAGCATTGCAAGTTTACAACTCACTTGAAATAAATAAATGGATAATACAGTAATAAGTACAAATCCAATTTTGAAATGACCAATCCCCGCATGTCTTGGAATACCTTTATAATTTACGCTTCCAAAAACAAAAAGGGTTTAGTTGGCAAACATGTGATTTGGGCAGCTTTTGCCTTCAAACATCACTCTATAATTTATTCTACTTACCAATTTCCCACTTTTACCTCCAAATAACAACCCACTAAAGTCTAAATTTAGTTATTTGATATCGAGTAATGAATCTAATTGCTTATGACTTTGAGTTTAGTTCATAAAAAATGGCTTATAAGTTCAATTTGTAAAACCTGGTCGATATCTTGTGTGAAGAAGTCTAAAGGATTTATTTGAGATCAATAATAGAAAATATTCTTCTCGTTTCCTAAGTTCTTGTTTGTGAACTTTGAAAACTGGATAAATCAATTTACAGTTGGTTTGAAAAAAAACTGTGTTTATATCTTATTTTCTGGATATGATTGAACTGATTTACAAAAAATATGTACTTACCAAACAGTACTAAATAAAAATCAGATACACTTATCTTCAAACTGGACAAGTTCTTAAGTTTACTAAACACCCCCTTAGACTTTAGATTTTTTGTCAAAAGTTCTTAAAAATGCTATAAAAACCTAGACATTAAAAATTCTGATTTATGTTCTATGGGCTAAGTCGTGAAAAAAAATAAAAATAAAAATACAGGGGCATGTTTGGAATATTACGAAATAAGGTGGGGGAGAAAATGAGAAGGAGAGAAAGAGAAAGAGCTGTCCGTGGCTCCGTGCGGATTAAAGGAGAAGGCGCACGTCTCAATCATGATGGCGCATCTACGTGGTGTGCTTGTCTGCGTGGAGCTGCGTAGGTCGCTATAGTGCGCTAGATGAGCGCGCAGGTAGCCTTTTCTCAAAGCCAACGATTTTACCTTTCAGGCTTTCACAGAGCCAAGGTCGTACGCCCACCTCTCTCTCTCTGTGTCAAGAGTAGATACAGTATTACTCTTCTTTCTCTCTCACACTATATATATATGTGTGTATGTATGTTTGTGTATATATAGTTTATCTATTTGTTTATCCTCAGTTTCTTCTTCTTATGCGACGCTTCCTCCAACGAAATTCAGCTCGAAATCTCGTCCATTTCTACTCTGGGTCCTGTTGTTTTACTTCACACGGATCGAGGAACGTAGGGATCAGAGTTATTGAGACTGATTAGTATGTTTGGGTATTTGGCTTTCGCATTCAAGTTTTCCCGCTTTGTGATGGAATGAATTTTTTTTCTGAAGGTTGTCTGATCTTTCTTTGTACTGCATTCAATTTCGAATTGTTTTTTTTTTTCTTCTTTTAATTCGTTTATTCCAATTTATCCTTAATTTTCTGTAAATTGATTTGGGTTCTAAATCGTATTGAATAGTTGTCGTTTTCGAGGAATTAAATATGAGTATCAGATTCCGGCCGCCGTGCAGTCTATGAAAGCCCCAATGGAGAAGCATGAAAAAGTAATAACACTTATCACCTTTAATCAATGTGCGAACTGGGTCCTTTGATTTCTATTTGTATTTTATTTTATTTTTAAAAAACGGTTTGCTTTATCTGGTTTTACTGTAGAAGCACGCGCTATGAAAGCTCCGATGTAACTGTTCAGATATCGGTTTTTCATTTTCACCGGAGAATATGGCTTCAAATTCGATGGGGAAGCTTCGGAAGCTCAAACCTTCCAGAAAACTTGAAAAAGTAAGCATTTGAAATGAAAATCTGAGATGGGTCCATGTTTTTTCCCCCAAGATTTTCAGTTATCTATTGCTAGCCCTGTAAATCCCCTGCTCCCAAAAAATTTTCTCAGGAAAATTTAATAATTTTCTTTTCCCTATTGTTGTGTTTCATTGATTTCCATGTAGATGATGTGTTTTCTTCTTTTCTTTTCTTTTCCTCTCACTATTAAATTCATTTCCTTTTCTTTAGAAGCTGATTGTTGTTCTATTCTGTTTTCTTTCCATGAAGGAGAAGGTAGAAATGCAGGGGGGCAGGCTCATGGATGCTGCGAAAGCAACCACAAGTCGACGAGCCACAAGCAGAGAGATAAAATTGGCTTTACAACAAGATGTATTCATTTTATTTTTTTCATACAACAATGATGTTTTGGTTTCATTTCTTCTTCTCTTCAATTAATTGTTGTTGTCCTAAATTCTGATTGTTTCAGGTTGATAAGCTAAAGAAGAAGCTTAGACATGAAGAGAATGTTCACAGAGCATTGGAGAGGGCTTTTACCAGACCTTTGGGAGCTCTGCCTCGCTTACCTCCGTATCTCCCTCCTTATGTTAGTAGTTTCCATTGTCTTGCGAATTTACATGTAATGGAAATTAGAAAATGCCCAAAGGTCTTGTATTCTATTTGTTAGAGTTTCAATTGGACAATTATAACTTGGAAACAGATTTTACGGTTTTTTAACGACAAATTTAGATTCTTTACTTTCATGTGGTTTTGTGCTTTCCCTTTCACTGTAGTGAACAAAAAGTGCAATAATTAGGGAGAAACAAGTTCACTAAGAATAATTAGCGTGTGAATTTATGATAATGGCAATCATAATTGAAGAAATTGATGAGAAGCACGAATTATCTCAATGGAAAGATTGACTTTATTGGAGGAAATAGAGGAGATAACCAAATTCACACGATACATAATTCACCCATTTGATCATCAAGCTCGAAATTTTCTCATTTTCAATAGTTGATTCTGGGTTTTAATTTTTGTAGACACTTGAGCTTCTTGCGGAAGTAGCTGTTTTGGAGGAGGAGGTTGTTCGGCTTGAAGAACAGGTTGTGCATTTCAGACAAGGCCTGTATCAGGAAGCTCTATATATTTCTTCCTCCAAGAGGGTTATGGAGAATTCGGTCGATTTGTACACCCCTTGCCCGATTAAGAATCCCAAACAAGAGGAAACCAATTTTTTAGCTCAACCCATTTGCAATTCGGCAACATCCACTACGAAATATTTACCATCTCTTCCTGGTAAGATTTGGGGTTGATTTAAGTGGAATATGCACTCTTTTAAATGGCCGAAAAATGTGAAATAATCCTTGAAGAAACCTTATTCGTATTCATTTAATGTTTTTAGATGATGGACGGGGAAAAGAGAACAAATCATGTGCTAATTCTACAAAGAACAACAAGCAATCCCCTAACCAGAAAGCCCAAACTATTCGAACTCCATTGAAGAGACCTCCCATTGAACATAGATCAGCGGAGAAGCGTTTAAATCGTCAAAAATCGCACGTATGTATTAATTATCACTAGTTGTCATTAATTTCTACATGAATTTCATTTCGGTTAAATGAACAGGGGCTTTCTTGTGTTTCCAGCTAGAAAGCAGAGCAACAGACCAAGAAGGTGCAGAAGCGAGAACTGTTATTCCAGATGAAAGAACGTCAGGAGATGAAAGTCCGAACAAAATTTCTGAGAATATTCTTAAGTGCTTATCGAACATTTTCTTAAGAATGAGCGAATCAAAGAGCCGGGGCTCAACAGAAGTTTTACCTTCCTTGGCTGCCTTGGCTTCTTGTGTAAGCTGTGAAGAAAATGGGCTTCGGGATCCTTATTGCATTTGTTCTGAATTTGGAAAGAGAGATATTGGTCCATATAAGCATTTATTTGCAATTGATGCTAGCTCAATCAATCCAAACCGAACAGCGAATTCTTTGTTTCTGGTCCGTAGACTGGAGTAAGTTATCTGCTCCGAAAGTTAGATTGGTTTCTTACATTCTTCATGCATTCTAGAGTTACATTTATTTCTTATTTTGAATTCTCAGACGACTCCTAGGGAAACTTGCATCAGTCGAATTACAGGGCCTCACCCATCAGGAGAAGCTCGCTTTCTGGATCAACATTTATAATTCTTGCATGATGAATGTACGAATAAGTCCAATTTATGAATACAAGTTTCTCATATCCCTTTTTTTTTTGTTCTTTATGGGAATGTTATATTCCATACAAGTATTTTACTGCATTGTTGTGTAGTGCGAGGAAGAGAGCCATTTACTATACTACATTGCTGCAGGCATTCCTAGAACATGGAATACCAGAGAGTCCTGAGATGATTGTTGCTCTTATGCAGAAGGTACAGTCTATTCAGGCAATCCTTTTATTCTTTGTTAGAGCAGTAATATATTTCATATTCTAACACTTAGGCCAATTAGTTCTCCTATCACAAGCTCAAAATTTTGCCCTTACCAGTTAATTTGCTTGCAGACCAGACCATATGAGTCCTACAACTCCTAAAATTCTTGCTTTTATTTCTCAGGCAACAATAAATGTGGGGGGACACATGCTTAATGCAATATCTATCGAACATTTCATCCTGAGACTGCCTTATCACTCGAAATATGTAAGTGGTGTCCATTTCAACTTCTCTACGAACTTTCCTTTAGCTAAAAAATTAACAAATTTTCTTAGAAATTTATTTACATTTGAGATCGATCCTACCAGACTTTCTCGAAGGGTGTTAAAAATGATGAGATGATGGTGAGGAGCATCTTCGGATTGGAGTTATCTGAACCGTTGGTAACATTTGCACTTTCCTGCGGAAGCTGGTCCTCCCCTGCAGTAAGTTTATGTGTAAGAGTAGATAAAAGTCATTTAACTATCTGCTGCTGCAGTCCCACGTCCATTCTGAGAAAATGATACAAATTCTTTTTATGGTCCCATATTGAATGTACGTCAATAATTAATACCTTATGCGACCCAGTTTCACTGTGTACAATTTGTTAAAGCAAAAATCATTCTTAAGTATCATAAATTGCCCAAATGTGATCTTAATTATTTGCTAATTTCCAGTTCTTTTACAAGGTTTTTAGAATGAATGAATCGATAATTAATTTTTAGATTTTATTACGATATTCTCTCCATTAATAGAAGAATTATATTCATATTTCTCCATGCCAATACTTACTAGACCAGTTTTAGACACTTCCATCAATCTCATCAAGTTGCAGTCATGATTATGCTATTACTGATTCACAAAAAATTTGTCAAATGAAGGTGAGAGTGTACACGGCAGCTCAGGTTGAAGATGAACTAGAAGTGGCAAAAAGAGAGTACTTACAGGCCGCCGTTGGAATTTCAACAACAAAGAAGTTAGCAATCCCAAAGCTGTTGGATTGGTATCTACTGGACTTTGCGAAGGACTTTGAGTCATTACTCGATTGGATCTGCCTTCAACTACCAAGTGAACTTGGAAAAGAAGCAATTAAGTGCCTAGAGAGAGGGAAAAGCGAGCCTCTTTCGCAGTTTGTCCAAGTGATGCCATATGAATTCAGTTTCAGGTATCTTCTGCACACATAAATAAAGTTTTCCTCTATTGGTCTTTGGTCTTCACAGTTCTAAGGGCTTTAGAGTAATGGTTTTGTACACAGCTATAGAATACATATATAATTGATGTAAATTTATAATCTGTTTCTTCCATGTAAGTAACTTGTGAGAGGAATGTTTTCTTCCACAAAGGGGGTTCTGGGTGTAACTATTTATTCATTGCATTTGCTGTGAGGAAGAGTTTTACATGAGAAAAAAAGAAGGGTGATTTCTCGAGTCGGCTTTTCTCATCGGTCTTGAACTTTAATTTGGTATTTGTTGAGCATAGAAATATGAATATGCCAGATGAGTTGCAGAAGAGGAAAACCTGCATGAAATTTTTGCTTGGTAGGGGAACCCAATTGTTTATTGTACGTATAATTTAGCTGTGTATATTGGTTGGCGAGTTGAGTGAGACTTGCTGGCTTCATTAATAGAATCGACATTGGAGTACATTTGTACCATGAGAAGATAACCAACTTCATTGATAATGAGTATAAAAGATAAGAGAGAGAGAGAATTAATGGAAGTTATACTAAAGAATATTAGGTGTGAACAGTGACAGCCCATTACTCTGTATGGCACGTTAATGGAGAATTGTGAAGTTCATACTACTAGGCAAAAGAGGAAAAGAATTGGACTTTGAAGATGAAGTTGGTGAAGATGATTCAAAGACAGCTACTGATTCTGAAATAACTAGGGATGTCAACAGGGCGGGGTGGGGCAGGTTTTTGCTTTCCCAATCCCGTCCTATGAATAAAAATCATTTCCTAAACCCGTCCAATCCCAACTTAAAATGGGACGGGACAGGGCGAAAACTATGCAGGACAGGACGGGTTTTTCCAGCAGGTTTGAAAAAATAATTAAAATATTTTTTAAACTTCAATTTTATTTTATTTTGGAATGAATCCTAACCATAATCTCAACAAATTTTGATTTTTATCTTGGATTATAAGTATTAGTAGTTAAAATATATATTTATACACACTAACTTGGTGAAAAGAATAGAAAACAATAGAATTAATAAAAATTTTAAAACACTAAATATTGTAAATAAATGGAAAAGATTTTAGTATAATTAAATATACATTGATATTCGGGGCAGGGCGGGTTGGAGAAGCTATATTCCATTCCCGTCCCAAATTCTATAGGTTTTTAATTTTTTTCCCAAATTCTATAGAGTTTTCAAATATATTTTCCAAATCCTTTTCAATAAGGATGGGATGGGCCGGGGCCGGATAGGTTACCCTTTTAACCCATCGCATTGACATCCCTAGAAATAACCTTCTAGTGGTGCAAATCATGGCGCCTGTGGTCCAAACGTTCTCTTTGCCATTGCCAGTTAATCAATGCTTAGCTTAGGGATGATTTGGGTTCAATTCCAAGTTGTATGGTACCAAATTTTTTGTTTTGTTTGCTGACCAGTGGACCCAAACCGTACCCATCAATGCTTTCTAGACCTATTGAGTTTTTCTTAAAATTTCATAACCATGCAATTAAGCAACGCTAATCATAATTAATTAAAACTCACAAGAGTACCATTCTCAAGAACTAAAAATACAAAGAAAAAGATATTAGAAGCTTAATATGAATGAAATGGAAAAATAATGAACTCCATCGGTCTGGTTTCAAAACCTGCTGGTACTGGACCCGGTTTTTTGGGTTTCGGTGGTTCATCCTGACCCGGATCTGGTCCGGTTGCAAAACACTGTACGGGTGGGTGGTCGGTGGAATCAAAGTTTGTCCCAATCTAAAGAAAACCTGTAATTAAAGTGGTCCAAAATTTGTCCCTTTTCATGAGATGTGAATAGCCAGCTAAGCAAAGACCAAAGTGCTTTTTAAAGTGTCGGGATGACAAAAGCAAAAGCCTGATTCCGTACTTGCAACTGTATGATTCACCATATCTTTCAGTGAGAAAAGACATTGATTGATTCCATAATCGCCCTGTATGATTCACCATACATATATATAAAGAGATTTTGCGTGACTGGACAAATAGTTTAAAAAGGTACAGCTGAAGATACACACTATCAAATGGAAAGTCTCTCATTGGAGATTGTGACAATTTAAGTCTTATAAAGGTCGTCGATGTGATCCATGGGTTGTAAAAGATTCAAATATTGATGGTGAACATTACGCGAACCAGAATTACAGGGATTCTTTACACTGTGTTCGGATTGAGAGAGTCGGAGAGAAGAGAAGAGAAAAATATTAAAATTCTCTTATTTGACAAACTAAAATAGAAGAGAAAAAAAAGATGGTAGAGAAAGTGGAGAGAAAATGGCCCAAAAATATTTCTTTCCAAATTGGGGAGATTTGGAGAGAAGAGAAAAAAAAAGGAACGTGATTTTACTACTTTGTCTTTTCTCTTCCTTGTTTAGCTTTTATTTCTCTTTTATGTAAATAAGGGCAATAATAGAATTTACACTTTAAAATTTTCTCTTATCTTATAAAAGCTATCCAAACAGGGTGGAAAAAAGTTACTTAACTTTCTCCCTGTATATCCAAATAAGGTGGAGAAAAACTTATTTAACTTTCTCTTCTCTTCTCTTCTTTTCTTGTAATGCGATTCTCTTCTCTTCTCTCCAATTCTCTTAATCCAAACATATTGTCAAAGATTGATTCATTTGCAGCCATATTAAATTAATGTTCAAGTTAATTTTTGGTCTTGGTTATCCTTAAAGTGGAAGCCCATCCCATAATGCCAGCACTTGAGGCCTAGGGCACAAGGCTGATGAAAAAGTGTTCCAGCCTACTTTTACTTGACCCAGAAATGTGGGTTCCACTATTTGCTTTTACTCGGATCTGGGCTCCTGATTGAATAGAAATAACCAAGTTAGGGGAAGGTACCTATCAGGTAGCTAGTCAGGTACTGCTATAGTGCTATGCGTAGACTCATTCCATTAGGTTATATTTCAAGAATTGAAAGGTTGTAAGTAGTACTAAGTACAACCCCTCTCACGAACTCAAACACCATCTTGCCCTTTCTAACACTATTTATGATGCAGCTAGCTAGAGTGTGCAGTAACTTACTCGTTTTCAATGATTAAGAGAGAGAGAGAGAGAGAGAGAGAGAGAGAGGAAACTTG
>JAESVK010000704.1:527996-555175 GCA_017140935.1 Hamamelis virginiana | reverse complement strand
TATATATATATATATATATATATATATATATATATATATATATATATGCTTACATAAACTATATAAGCATGAAGTCAATATATAATTGTAAGATGTATATTTTTTAAAACTAACCGTTGAATTAGATAATGTACTTATGGATTGATGTTCTATACGCATGCCAAAAATCACAGTGATCCAATGTTAGAATTTCAAAATATAGTTTTTTTGAAAACTATCGTAGTTTTTTTTCTGAAAACTATCATAGTTTTTTAAAGTAACATTTTTGAGAAATTGACCATTAGATCACTGTAATTTTTAGCATACATGACATGCATAAGTATAACAGTATTTAATCCAACGGTTACTTTTTCAAAATTTGTATCAAACAATTTTTTGTGTACGATTATTTTTGACATACATGATATATATTGTACAGAAATGATCCAGTCAGCATGTGCTTACATAACTTTATATAAGGTTAAAATGTACAATTTATGTAAAGTTGTATAAGATGATTTTAAGACCAATTACGAAATAAATTTCGAAAAACTGACAGCTGGATTAGACATTCTTTTTATGTATGTCATGATTGTAAAAAATTATAGTAATCTAATGGTCGATTTATGAAAAATATCATTATGAAAAACTGTATCCTTTTTATTCTTCAAAATGTCGCCATTTTTTCACAGTCAATTTTTTCAGTAAATTGACAGTTGGATTACTGTGGTATTTGGCATAAATGATATGTATAAGAAATATATCTAATCCAACGGTCAGTTTTTCAAAAACTATTTTGCAATTGGCCCTACAGACATCATCTTACACAACTTTGCATGAGATACACCTTACAATAAACTCCATTTACATATTTCCTGTTCAAATCTGGATTTGCAGATATTGTAGTTCCAATGTGAATAGGATATTGCTGTAGTTTAAGGGTTTTAAGGAAAAAAAAAAAAGTGTTATGGACTCAGACCATTTAAAATAAATAAATAAATAAAAAATAGATTATTTGACTAAAGGATTATATATATATATATAATAAATATGGGAGGTAATAGTGTTCCTTATCTGAAAGATCACACAATTTTTTAATGAAGCCCAGCAAATGAGATGTACGACATCTCAATTATCTTGAGTCCAATCAAATTAAATCTAGGCCTCTTAATTTCTAAAATCAAATAAAGAAGCTCAAGTTGCATTACAACTTGGTGTTTGTTTGGCTGATCTGCCGCCTACCATGGCTGAAGTGAAAGTCTTCCTAGGTAGTAGATTTTTGGTGCCCAAAAACCAGAAAAAGTTGAGCCAAACGCAGTCTTAATCCTAAATGTCCGGACAAAAGTCTAATAAATCTAGAAGGCAGGAATCAGTCATGAATTATAGTTTAAAGCACATGTTTCGTGTTTAATTATATCAATCAATATAATCTAGAATCATTGAAAATTTTTAATCAATTTACAAGTACAATAATTTACTCCTCCACGTCTCTCTCTCTCTCTCTCTCTCTCTCTTTCAGTATTAAATTGCCAATTTTACAAAAACCATTCAATTTCAAAATTAAATAAAAGAATTTTATAAACTTCAAAACTAATTAACAAATAACTCCTAAGTTATGAAATTAGGTCGATCATTAGAAAAATTGAGGAAAATAGACCGTGAGAATTGCGCGATACCAGTAAATAAATTGAAGGCCTAGGTTATTCCTTTGTAATTGATTTAAGCATACAAATTTACTAATGTAGACTATAGATTTAGAATTATAAATGGTCAAATTTAATACCTAATAAAGTGGTAATTTAGGAATTCAATTGATTTAATTAATGACATCACGATTTATTTTCCTCAAAAATTTTAATGGTGAGGGAGCAAAGTATTAAAACTTCCTAATTCATGGGGGAATATTTGTGTACTACTTGGCCAAATTTAATTTGAAGTTTAGAAAAATTTTATGAAACTAATCTATATTTTGGTGGGATTTTGTATGACTTACCGTTAAAAAGTAATTATTTCTAATTCAACATTCCAACTCTCTGTCTATGGACTATAATGAAATATGGAACATGAGTTACACTTGATACATATTTGCAATCTTTATAAAGGTGTAATATATATATATATATATATATATATATATATATATATATATATGTTTTTGAAGCGATAGTTTGTAACAATGTATATCATTTTTTTTTATAAGAAAGAATTAATTTTGGGAGGCTATATATGGCCTCTTAGTCGAAAGGTAGGTCTGCTCCGGCATGAAATGGAGCCCAAGTTTTCCCATTAGATGCTTTTAAATCCACTAATCTGTACCTTCAGATTGAACTATTCAACTCCAATCTTCCTGGCAATTGACTGGTCTTTTTGGATCAGGTTGAACCACTGTTGGTTGGAAGAGTACAAAACCCAAAACCCATTTAGCTTGGGGCAAACCAACTGCTGACCCAAGACCCAATTGAATGTAAAAATATCTAAATGGGTAAATAACCCAAATTATGCTACTGATCGAACTTATAGATATATAATCCTAAAACTATAATTAAAATAATAATATAATTTTTTTAATCAGAAAAATAATAATATAATAATAAAATGTAAATTAGTATAGCACACACATTAAAATAAATGTACTCATTCAATTGAATTTGAACCGTTTGTTTATTTATTCATTTGGGATGACAAATCATATATAATCCCAAATTCATGAGCCCATTTTTAATTATGTGAGTTTTGATCGACTCAAGAATTTATCAAACTCGATCTGTTTGAAAATTCTAAAATGTAATTTAAATTTAGATTCACTAATCTCTTAACTGTTATCTAATTTTTAAATAACTCCATATTTGATTTTCAATTGGTTTGACCGAAAAAAGTTGTATTCACATTTTATTTTGACGAATAATTTTTTTTAAAATAAATGATTAAATAAAAATATATTGACTAGATTTTTATATTTGCCAAATAATTCCTAAAAATATTAACCCAAGCCGCTTATTTCAGGTGGATTCACAGTCCGAAAATGTGAAGCCGGATCATGGTCTCTCTCATATGAACGATCCAAATGGAGATATAAGAATCCGTTGACTATATGCTCTCTCACTCAAATCAAAGCAGAAGACGTAGATGATGACATGCACAATTCATTACGGATGCGTATATGTGTATATATATTTTTCTCTCTCTCTCTCTATTCATGCATGCACCCTTACGTTTTATTGTTTTATCTTTATCCAACATGTCCACATCCTCCTTAATTCTACTTCACGGAAAATTCACACATTAGTGGGTCACCACCGCCATACAACTGCATAATTGTAAAATTATGTTCAATTACAATCTCTCTCTCTCTCTCTCTCTCTCTCTCTCTCTCTCTCTCTCTCTATATATATATATATATATATATATATATCGTGAGTCACAACAGAATGAGCAGTACAAAATGAAAAGTATTATAAGGCGGCTCCTAACGCATCATGTGGTCAAATATCTCTACCTCTCCTGCTCTTTCTCTCCTCCTTCCTCATTGTCTAGCTCCCAACCTTTTTTATTTATAATTACTTCCTGAAAGTATCGTTAAAGCTGTCTTTGTTCCACAATCAGAACCCCGCAGGCCAAAAAAAAATCTGAAGATGCAAGTGGTGATTCCGGCACCTACCATGGATTTCGACTTCAACAGTTCACGTCCTTCGCTATTCTTGAGCGCTCCTTCTTCGCCAAAACGCATAGGCGAATTATACTTCAGCGCTCCCACGAGCCCCTCAAGGGTTTCTGAGTTTTATCGCGAATTTGATTACTTCGAAATGGTTGATGAAGAAGGCAGCAACAGTGTGAAAACGAGTAATTCATCGATTCCTTTCGATTGGGAAGAGAAGCCTGGTACGCCTAAATCATCATCACCAAAAGCAAGCGCAGTTAGCAACGTGGAAGACGATTTCGCATTTGATTTCTGTGTGGAATTGGAGAAAACTTCTCTCACAGCTGAAGAACTGTTTGATGGGGGTAAAATTCGACCGTTGAAGCCGCCGCCGGGATTACAACTCAATAGTAGTACTAATAAATTTGACGATTACGCAGCAAGAAAGAGCTCTGTTTCTTCACCTAGATCACCGATTTCACAGGGTAAAAAGATTATACAGAACGCTTTCTCGCCTAGGCAGAGGAAAGCTATCGACCCATTTGCAGCTGCAGTCGAAAACACGAAAGGAAAAACAGAGCATCGTGAAAGAGGAAGAGAGAGGGCAATTGCAGCTTCATCATCTTCAAGATCTTCAAGTCGCAGAGCATCAAGATCGGTTTCTCCCTTAAGAGTTTCTGCGTTTCCATGGGTTCAAGAAGACCAATTACAGACCCAACAAGACCCAAAACAGAGTTCTTCTATAAATTCAAAATCTTCAACTTCGTCTTCTTCAAAAAGCTCTAGAATATGGAAATTGACGGATTTTCTTCTGTTTCGGAGTGCATCGGAAGGACGAGCAACTGATAAAGATCCATTCAAGAAGTATGCAGGTCCGTCCAAGAGACATGAAGACAGCAAGAACGCGAGCTTCCGGTCCACAGACAGCTCCGGCTCAGTGTCGGGCGGTTCAAGGAGAAGGGGACAGGTTTCGGCTCACGAGTTGCATTACACGATGAACCGGGCTGTTGCGGAGGATATGAAGAAGAAGACTTACTTGCCATACAAACAGGGTATTTTGGGTCGACTGTCAATCAATCCTTTCGGAGGATGAATCTAAATGCATTTGTTTTGTTGAAGAATTACTTTATTTTTTTGCTGTAAAGATTGCTACTTTTTCCCCCAAGAACAAATATATCTATATATATATATATATACACACACCAATCAAGCATGTAATGATAGAGATGCTAAAGCTTAAGAAATCAATGGCGATTATCTTGTTAATTCATTTCAGATTTTACATACTCTGTAATTTTGTGAAACCCAACTTGTTTTTGCAAACTATTTTATTGGAAAGAGGGACTGATGGCTGTGTGCGCATTCACACGTGCAAAATTTATATCCTCATTAGAATTTGAATGAAATGTAAAGGATGATGGAGTCAAGGATTTTGTTTGAGGCAGGCAACAACTCGGTCACTAATCATCTGTCAGTCTTTTAAATGGACATGATTTTATCATTGATCTAACAAACATTTGTTATTACAAAAACGACTTGCAATGAGTGTGTGTTTCTATCCTTGTACAAATAAAAATTAAACAAATAGATTCCTCAAACTATTTTTACTCCAATTCGGTGACTAAAATTTTTACTCCAACTCGCGTGACGCGATGTGATCCTCTACTAGTATTTTTTCTACTAGCATCTAGTAGCATTTTAAGGAGAAGCTGACACCTCAAATCCTCCCAGATCCAACGGCTGCAATTTATGCACATATCAAAACTATCAAATTGTGGAACGTTTCACTGAGTAGATAGCTTAACGCCGTTCCGTAATAAAAAAAGCTTATTAGGTTACCTCGGGTGTATGTGACATGCTCCTGTACTATATTAGGTTATTGAAAAAGCTTAGGTATGCCAAGTTAATGACCTAAATGATTTGGTGTTTTTAGTTTTTGGGTAAATGAGAGTCAGTTTATAAGTAGATACAATTAAATGGTGCCAAATATCATTAGTCTTTGAAAAGGCCTTCAAGTCATGATATTTTATCTTTATTTATTTATTTTATTTTATATAGAAAAGCTCATGAATATAGCCTCTTAGTTGTATCAGTTTTGTTTTCAGATGTAGAAACTAAAAAACATATCGTTTCAATAAAACCGAATGGTCAACATCATCTAATTGATCCCACAGTACTATTCTACCATTTTCAAAGTAAAATTTTACGAAAATAATAAATATTAAAATATAAACCAGATAAACATAAGAAATGGTGACTTCACCCGAACCTTATCTTTTTATATATATATATATATTGGGTTTTATAGTAATATTTATGTGCTCATGCTAGTTCAACCATCCAAGAAGTCAAATTCGTTACAACATGACAATTGTCACCTATTTTGGAGCTATTATTAACTAGTTACTAGTTAAAATATACTTTTACTCCAATGAAGGACACTACTAGACACTAGATACAGATCAACTATTACACCAACCAAAAATATAAAATATATATACATATATATATATATTGTATTTATCTATTTCTATTCATTTGGGGGAGGTGATTAAAATAAGAAATAGGTGGTAGATAAAAATCATTGTCGACTTTCTAGAAGGGGGGGGGGGGGTTGATTGGAAAATACACCTCATCTTTGTTCAACCTGATTTGATAATAGCAGCCATCCTACTTAAGACATAATCACTTGATTAATTATAGAATACGGCAGCTGGGGTCGACATAACATATGAGTAAAGCCTAGTAAAAAAAGGTGCCCCCCACTCTATGCTTTGCTATCAATTACCTTCCTCTTAAGTCTTCAACAGGTAACTTTTTATTGCACTTTCTTATCTTTTTTCTAATTTTTATGAGCTTACCATACTGTTTTTTAATACACAGCTTACCATGTTATTTGAGTTAATTGAATCTCAATAATTAATGCCCAAAGTAACCTGTATTACCGACGACTAGACGAAACTCTGATGAAAATAGATGGAACATCTCGATCAACAGTGTATATCCCTACGATTACACAAATTCATTCTGACCTGTTGTGAGAATGTTAAGATGGATTGATAGTAAGACAAGTAAAGAACAAATAAATAATGAATGCATTCATAAGAAGGTAGAAATGGTTTTTAATTGAGGATAAAATGAGAGAAAATCGTCTTAGATGTTTTGATCATAGTAGTGAATACCTAGGAATGCACTGACATTGAAGAGTGCCTTTATTCAAGTCGAAGGTTCTAAAAGGGAGGGAAAAAAAAGGCTCAAAATAATGTGGTTAGAGGTAGTGCGAAAAAGACGTGTACTACAGTACTAGGGATATAACAAAAGATATGACCCATATATAGAGTTGAATGGCATAAAAGAACTCATATATGCAACCCCATGCAGCTGGGATTAAAACTTTTATTGAGTTCAGTTGACTCTATTATTGTGAGCCACATCTCTAGTAAGAGCATGGGATTCAACTTAAAAAAATACAAATAAAACGAATTGTAATATCGAATGAGAATTAACACCAACACTATGTAATAGAAATTCCAGTGAAGATGGCATATAACGACCTGGTACAACAAATGTCCATCCAGTCATAAAAAATATAACAATGTCTTATCTAGAGGGGAAAAGAACAAGATAAGATAATTATTCACTTTTGTAGACTCACAGAATATAAGATGATAGAATTGTACACATGTTTGTACCCATCCCATGCGAGTATAATCAGATGGCACCCAAACTTTTTGAATGCAAGCAAATTGACTTACTCTGGTATTAATCCGATGGCACCGGAATCTCTTAACCAACTCGACTTTATTCAAATAGTCACATATACTAAGAAAGTTCCAGAATCAGATACCTCGTATGGAACGCTCAGTCAAAGTTATCAATTTTGATTGGAGTAATCTGATCCGCCACCTTGAAATGTCCCACCAAACGGGCAAAGAAAACCATTTGCTGTTCCAGTGTGAACTTAATGTTCTCAGCCTGTATATGGTAACTCAATCAATGCTAATGTTTGATGTAAAAATTTTGTGATCAGATCAGATAAAAAATAGTAATACCTTGCGAAAAGTCGAAAAACCAAATTTTGCGATCAGATCAGACAAAAAAATATACATACCTTGCGAAAACCATGTTGTTCACCTTCGTATTCCACAAGAGCAACGGGCAATCCCTTTTCCTTCAATGCCTTGTAGATTTTACGAGCTTGATCTGGGGGTACAACCTGCATCATATAGACAATTTTTTTTTTTGTTTGTTAACTTCACCTTCAATATTATTAAAAACAGAATTACCAAGGCATCAATCAGATTACTAGAAGTACAAGGAATAATTTCTTATTATGAATTTAAAGTCACAGTTTTTATCATTACTTATATCACATCATTTTGTTCTTCACATTTAACGAAAACTGATATTTTTTCTGGATTCAACCAAAAAGCACCTGTAACA
The DNA here is from genome assembly GCA_017140935.1 of Hamamelis virginiana. Taxonomy (NCBI): domain Eukaryota; kingdom Viridiplantae; phylum Streptophyta; class Magnoliopsida; order Saxifragales; family Hamamelidaceae; genus Hamamelis; species Hamamelis virginiana. The sequence continues at coordinate 547,116 of JAESVK010000704.1, read as the reverse complement.
CAAATTTGAATTATGAAGTTCTAGAAAATCGGACCACAAACTTGCCAACCTGAAGAACATTCTTTACATGCACCAAATTGTCTCCATAGTTTATACTATTTAAGAGCTTAAATAATTACAAACAATATTTCTTTTAGCATGCAAGTCACTCCATGCTGATATATTGTTGTTTATCCAAATTACGTTCTGTTGCAAAATTTAAATATAGCTTGAAGTCTTGAATCATAAGAAAAATGAAAAAGGAAATAAATTGAGGCTTAGATGCAAGTTGTCTCTTTTCCGATATGTGAGCGTGTGCGGGACCATAAGCAGTCATACTGGCAATAGAAATAAGATGTAACTTCAATTTGAGTAATCAAATAACATCCAGTCATTCAATATTAACAGGATAGGATAATGTCAGTTTGTCTAAGACAGTTACGTACCTAGGGTGATACGATTAGATTAGGATTACCATCTTTCAATATTAAATTTGCCATCTTATGATATTTTTAATAATTTCTAAGTCCTGAAGTTGATCGATCCCAATTTTTATCATTTTCACAGACAAGGACATGTTTTCAAATAAAAGAAAAAAAGTGAAGATGTCAAACCTTGTCTTCCAATCCTTGGAACAGAATTATGGGGCAAGAAAATTTATCGACGGAATTGATGGGCGCTTTCTCAAAGTAATCCTTCTCACTTCCTGAAATCAGTACAGAATTTTGCCTCAATGTATAATGAATTTAAACTAATCATATAGCAAACTTGGGTACACAGAGAATCTAATTCTGCTACTTACCAACAAGATTATCAATATAATGAGATTCAAATTTGTGAGTTTCTGCTCTCAACAAAGATAAATCAGCTACCTGTTAATGGAACAATAAGATATAAAGATGTGTCAGTCTTTTATTTCATTGAGTAAATCTAAACTTCCAATAATTTGTTTTTGCAGAACTTCAAAATAAATTAATAAGCACATTCAAAAGAAAATAACAGAAATTACAACTTTTCATTCAATTAAGTAGCACAAATGGAACTCCAAACAGATTCGTGAGTACTAAATATTTATTAGTCTGTCCAAAAAAATTTTCATTTTTTGGTAAAGTCTGCATAGTAACACTACCACTCCCCAAAAGGATGCATTACACACATTTGAACCCCAGGTCCCCAGCCTACCATGCAGATGGGAAGGCAAGTTAATTCAAGATGAAACCAATTTTTTCCTCCAGTTCATCACTTCGTCCTCACATGTTACCCTTCAATAAAGTGCTTAATGCTACAATTAGAATCCTACACCTAACCTGCAATTAGACAGCGCTAAAACCATATCCAACATCCCATTGATTTCAAAATAACATGGCTAATCTAGTTCTGCAAATGGAAAACTTGTCAAAATTATACTTACCTGTAAAAAGTAGTCCAAAAGTTTTGAAGTTATTTTTTTCTAGAAGAAGTAATAAAATCCAGAAAATTCACAATTTCTAACAGAGATGTAATCTCATCATCCATGGAGGACCTAGGCAGCTCCTTCATTAGAAAACAACATAATGCAAGTGAACACTTCCTTTTATTATCTATAGTTTCGTTGGTGGGGACTGGAGAGCATAGCTACAATTATCCCAAAAAAAGGAGAGCATAGCTACACCAACAATAGGCAACAAAGTCATTTCCGTATCAGTAAACAACATCTGATAGAAGAAAAGATATGATGAGGGTGAACTCATGAGAGTATTAACAAGCTAGTCCCCTATTTAAGGGAATATTGCATGGATCCCAAGACACACGACCTGCTGTTGGATGAAAAACCCTACAAGAATCCCATATACAAAATTTCATCATAGATTGCCATGTGGTTTAATCACAAGCGCCGATCAAAATTTGAGGTTCTCTCTCATCCATTAAGGTTTGACATCTTTATCAAGGTTGACCGGCGCGTGTAACTTCATTTTAACATATTTCCAGTTGAATTTATATAGGAGAGATAAGACTCAATGTGATAAATATGATGATGCAGTTCGTCTTGGATTGCACACTCACAATAGCTGAAAAAATGAGAGAGCTCATAACAAGAGGAATGAGAGCATCCTCATCAGAGACGGACTCTCAGATATACCAATGTAATAATGTTCATTCTGTCCCCAGCCAGCATATAGTTAATTTCTGTAAATATAAGAAAATATAAAAATTCTCCACATTTTCATTTCCTTCTTTAAATACATTTTCTCCAACTGAAGTCAAGAAAACTATAATCAATTACATTTAAGGAACATGATGCAGGCACCATCCTTCACTAGAAGCTAACAATAGTGCAACACAAGAAATATGAAAAAGAATAAGGAAACATTATAAATATCAATTATTAGATATCAATTTGAAACAGAGTATAGGATTAAACACTCACGCCATACAACGAAGCCCCAGCCTTGAATGTGTCTTTGAAAGCAAGAGCAGCCAATGTTGTATACCCACCAGCAGAGCCCCCAGTTATGCATAGTCGGTCTCCATCCACCTTTCCGCTACTCACCTAGACAACCAAATGATTATTTTTCCATGACTTGAACAACATTTTATCATGTCGATCCATCACAAACTTGAAAGACTTAAATATATTTGAAATATAATTTACCAAAAATTTAGCACAACTGCAACAGTCATTAACATCAACAATTCCCCAGCGCCCCAGAAGCCGTTCTCGATATTCTCTGCCATAACCTTCAAAATTAAGTTCAGGTCAACTAAGCTTGTCTGACAAGTCAAGATAAATTCAATAAGGGCCCAACATATTTGTGAAACAATACGAACAGAAAATTTGAGATGGATCAGGTAACCTGGACTTTGGATCTGCAGGTGTTTCAGCAACCCATTTTATTGCAATAGTGTGTTCTTATAAAGAAGGAATCTAAAACATAAATGAAATAGATAAGGTTCTGGACCAACCAGTGCTTCCACCATAATTAACATCCACAAATGCCCAACCTCGACTAGTCCAGTACTGGATACTCAGATTCAAAACTCCACGTGTTTCGCTTGTAGGCCCTCCTGCAACATCTCAGGCACAATGTATGCCATTAGGAATTCAATATGTGAAAGTTTTTTCTGTTTTAGTACAAAAGAATGTAAAGAGTAAATAATGGTCCCCGACTTGACAAATTAGAAAACAACCTCATAATCCAAATAAATTGAGCAACTAAGTATTTTCTGCTTCATCAACTAGAACCTACTGACACTGCTTTATAAGAATTCTCTCATTGAAGTTTTTTTTCTAGCACCTTTTTGCTTTAAATATAATTGACAAAATACTTCAATCCCAATTGCAGAACACTTCGATTGCTTACCCTTACAACAAAAGTCATACACATTTAATATGAAATTTTTAAAAGACGTCAGAAGTATATCATAGTATCGTTACAATAAGAAATGACTGGACTGAAAATTTTAACTATCAGAAAGTACATTTCAACAGGAACTGTATCTGTATTATGCAAGTAACAACCAACCATCGACCAATAAGAAAAGATGAGGAAAATCAGCAGATATCAATAAAATAAAATAAGGTGGGCCCAAAAAAATGTGGCATTAGATGGACAGTGAGGTTAAGTGGTCTGAGGAGAGAACAAAACATTCTAAATAGAGTATGAGAAAGAATAAGTCCCTTGAGCATCGGAGGGAATACAAAGAATCCGCCCAAATATGGTCCACAGGTTGTTTGACCAAAAAAATTGAGCAAGTCATATTTGGTTCCTACTATGGTCAGTCTGCAAAAGAAGCCACTCAATTCTTTTACAATGCAAACGAAACTAGAATTTGAAATCAGCTTATGCTCTTCAAGTAGGCTGAAGGAGCGGCCAAAGTCAAAAAAGAATAACAAATACTATCCTCTTGACTAGAAAGGAATATATTTTAGGGGTGCAAAAGGAAAAGAAAAATAACTGCTGTTTCTCTGTCAGACCAAAACCACATGGTGACAACAATGAGCACCTAGCCACCTACTATACACAGAACCACCTTCAATGGAAGATGGACGTTATAGATATATGTGGACACAAAAGCATTAAGTTTGATGCAAAAAGTGGATTACATACAACACGCCACATTACTGGCCTACGGCAAAGGCTTACATTGGTTTGAGACAATGTTACGATCAAATAATAGACCTTCATTCATCAACTGCAGTATACCTGCCTTTCAAAAGTTCCCAATTTATCAATTGTTAAAGCACATAATCTGTTTCAAATTCCCAGGTGCTTAAATTTCCTCACTCTTGACCAGATTATGACATTCATGATTTTTGTATCAACACCAAATTTGGACAAATCTTGATTTTGTATCAAGTTCTTCATATCCCAGAATGAGGTTCAAATGCAGCATTAAAAGGGAAAAATATATTTGCAAATAAAGAGCCTTCACATGTCATGTTCACATCTTCTCAATGTGTTATTTATCAAAAAGGGCCAGTCAAACTCTTTCAATTTTGTGCATCTGCTATCTGCACTCTGCAGGTACTCATAGTTCAATTTCTTCTTTTCTTTCTTTTGTTTTGATTTTATTTTTGTTCTTTTTATTTTTTTATTTTTTTCCTTTTTGGCAGAAGCAGTAATCACTGTTCAAGTTTAACAATATAAGATAGCACCCATCTTTTAAACATAAAACACTCCAACACTAATGGATACTGGCAACCTAACAACAAGGACACAGGCACGTGTGTTAGTATCTGATCCTGGTATGTATCTACACAAAAACCTCTCAGAAAATTCTCTTCTAATGTAACTACAGTGGCATATATGTATCTGAGATGTATATTCGTTGAAAGAATCGACAACCATCAAATCCATCTATAAAATGATAACCATAACATACCGTGACTTTTCAATAATAATGGAGGCTTTTCGTCCTGACCAGCTTGATAAATGGAGTTGGATGGCGGATAGAAGTATGCATAGGCATTTTGACCAGGAACTTCCGTTGGAAATTTAATGAATTCTGGCAAGCTGAAGTATGATGTGTACTTTGAACTATGAGGGGATGAAGACCACATAATCTTGAAATCTACTACTTTTGATCTATGATCATCTAAAAACACCTGCGAAATCAAAAAGTTGAATGCTCAGAAACATGAGAGAACATTAACAGTCGGAAACTTCTGTCATAAACTTTTCCCAGAATAATGGTAACAAAAAGAAGAAATTCAAAATACATTAGGAAAAGGAGGAGAAGGAGGAGGTGGTGGCACCTTAGCAATTGATAATGGATGAATTGCAGATGCTCCCTCAATGTAAAAGCAATCGACCCCTGAAATCTGCATAAGCAAGTATGCAATCCTCAAAAACAATCATCAGGTTATCTATTTAAGAAACTTTAATTGCAACACCTAGTGAGGTAAAAGTTTTCAAATGTACAATATTAGATATATCTGTGAAAGGAATATCAAGCAGCGATAACGAGCTTTGAACTTCATCTAGAATTCCAAGATGTGACCTCCCATCCTGCCTGCATAACATTGCTCATAACTTTTAGTGCATTGTAATAGATAGAAAGAATTACCACAAACTAAAAGTAAATAACTAGGTTATTATTTACTGCATAAAATAAAGAGTGTGAAGCCAGTATCAGAGTGACCTGTAGCTGCAAGTGATTAAGTTTTTTCCCTCATGGTTCTGAATAAATTCATAAGAATTCATGCCAAAAATCCACATCGGTCTTGCAAACTCAGCATCCAAGGAATAAACTGCTAGCACCTCATTGTCGGATTCAATCTGTTGCCAAATAATAAAATGACAAGAAAATCAACTCCAACTGATGCCAAAAATATGATGTCTCACCAGATAAAATTGCTGAAATAAAATTGCTGCTGATAACGATAAAACATATCCATGTGCTTCTTCTAACACTGTAATTTCCCTCCTCCTGCATGAGGAAATTAGATTTTCCCCCTCATTTAAAAAGCAGGGTTGTTCTTACAGTGGCATAATCTCATATTTATGACCTTTGAGGGTGTTGTATTCTATACCATTGACATAACTTCTATATTCTTCACGGTTCATATATAGGAGCAACAGGCTCTATAGTACATGTCTAGATTACATGGCAAGTCAGCCCTGCCCAACCTAGTAATGCTCTAAGCTTCAAACATGCTTTCCACAGTTTAGTTTAGAGGATATTTCAAGAAACAGAAGCATACTATGATGTTATGTGTTTGAGATGGCTATACTAAGAAGCTCATCATGTGGGTACCCTAATACAGCTGTTGAAAATGTTCAGTTTGGATGTGATAAGTTAGACATTCAGTTTTTTTATATAAATAAACTCATAAAAAGTACATATTACACCCCTAACGTTTCCTGAAATCAAAGAAAAAAGTGACGCTATTTAAACTTCCCATGGCATTTCAAATATCTTTCAATATCAGCAACTACTAATACAGTGGGGGAAAAAGGAAAGAAAATAATTATAAAATTAAACGTAATATGAGAGGAAAGTGCTTGATACTTGTCAAAACAAAACAAACTTTCAAAAATTCAAAATGGACTATGTTAAAGAGCAGAATGGACTATAAAAGAGAGTTTCCATGGAGTTGTTAATTAACAATGCTAAATGTACCTACAATTCCGTCATACATGTTTGACCAACAGGAATATTGGCATTTGGCAAGTATAAGAACATGTACCATACCAAATGTGTACTTAGCATTTAAAAAAAGGAGGATGAGAATTACAAACATCATTTATACTTTCTCAACAACATACAAATTAAAATATTAAAGTGTGGATTTACCCATTTATAGAGATTCCAAAACCCACTTTTTCTATCAGTAATGAAAAATAGTTCCCCTGCATAGATTCAAACATAATGTATTAATGCATGCAATGACTTGAAGCAGCTAAAAGCTTGAAATGTAAAATTTTCATATAGATTTTCATAGCAATTGTTGAATATGTGTATGAATCAATACTGTCCAACAAAATTCACACAGGACTCATAATTAAATTAATGGAATCCAAGAGAACATTAGGAAAACTTGAGCAAATTTCATATAACAAACTAGGAGCCAGGAATTTGTATAAAGACAAATCGCTTCTTTTTTCCATAGCAGCACTAATAAAATTTACGCATAACGCATATCCAGTGGCAGAGCTGTTCATCAACATAGTAAAAGTACCTTCGGAGGACCACTTGGGTTCAGTTGGAGACTCCACAAGTGTAGGATCACAACCAGCAACACAGATTCGCTTGCAGACATCTCTGCAAGAGAGTATTGAGATGACTAAAACAATTTAGAGAAATAGTGGCATACGTTCGAAATGGGAGGTCTTAAGAAAAAATAAAATCTTATTGTAAGCAAAAAAGGAAGACGAGGCTGTTGCATTTCAAAATTAGTCCGGTGTGTCTCTTGGACCTAAGTAACCAAAGAGTAGATCAAGAGTGAGTAATTGTGGGAGACAGAGTCGGAGTAAGAGCATAAGGAACAGAAACTTACATTCTGTTTGCAACACATTCAATACATATGAATGGCAAATCACCATATAGGTCCTAAATAATCAAAACTGGTTTCCACCAGTTTCAAGCTTGAACCAAGCTCTGCCAACCCCATTTTCCCTTTCCTAAACAACCCATAAGTATGCACGCAATACTAGTGGTTCATAACATAGTAAGCTACATAATATGAAAAGAAAGTCATTGGTCTTTCCCAGAAGAAACATGAAGAAACACCTAACAAGGGCAATGCCAGAGTAAGAAAAGAAACCCTACTCACCCATTCTCAGAGATATAGCCAACCCAAAGCTCTGCTCTATCCCACGGCATATTTGGGTGACCCCATTCAATCCATGCCATCCGTTCTCCTTTGTGGTCCATACGTGGGAAGGCATAGAAGTCATTGCCACCAACTAACACTTCTGGTTCTGCATATCATGTGATCCAAATAAAAAGACAAGGATTATCATTCCTCCACAATTATTGTTAAAAATAACCAAAAATCTAAAAATAAATCATATTATGCAATCACCTGGAACAATCCATATCAGTTCACCCTTTCACATATCTTTACACTAGGGAAAAGAATATAAAAGGGCAGTGCATTGTTTTCCCAAAAAGTCTCACCTTGTATACTGTCATCACTGAGGCTTATAGCTACTATCGTCGTGGTTGGATTTAAACTACTTTCACGACGATCTGTTAAGATGAAATATCAAAAAAAAAAGTGAAGAAATAGATTGATAAATGCTTGAACAAAAGGAACATATAGCACAAATAACTTATTAAACTGAGCCACATAATCCTTGAAAATAAAGGACATCTCGAAAACCCACCTTCCCTTACAGTGACATATCGGTTAAAGCGTGAATCAAACACTCCATCTGCATAACAAACTATAGGTCCTCCATAGTCTGGAGTAATCGGCACAGGTAAAGAATCTGCTTGGCACATTGTTCATACAAGACAATAAGTGAAAGAGAAAACACGACATATCAATCTAATTGGATGAGCATAACATTATAATAAAGATACTAATAACACCCCACCTCCAGATGTAGTTAACTGCTTGTACAGTCTTTGATCCTTGTAATTCGAGAAAATGACAGTATCACCCGAAATATTGAACGCACCACCACCGTATTCTTGAGCCACTGTACGCACCGCAAACTCTTTTGGCGTAACATCAATAGGCTCATCTCCTGGTTTCTCCGGCTCTTTAACAAGAACCGCTCGTCTTAACACAGTAAAAGAAGTAAGAATTACACTAAAAAAATTTTAAAAAATGATTCCCTACGGTTTATAGTTTACAGTGTTGATGAATTGAATGAGCGATAATGATACTAGAAGCATACATATATAGATTATATACATATACCCTGATTCAGTGGGGCGTGATTCGAGCCAGAAAAGGTGGCCGTGGATGTCGGCGGCGGTGCCTCCGAGACGCTTCTCGGCGCCGGAGACGACGTCGGCAGTGATAGGGGACTTCCATGATCCGTATGGAGCAGTGATCTTCTCTGCTTGAACTGCTTGGGAAACTCCTTCAGCTGACGCTGTTGAAGTCATTTTCTTGCAACTTCGGTGCTGCTGATAATGATAACGGTGCTGTCTTCTAATCGAGAGGTTGATGATGAATTTGCTAATATGGTTGAGCTTCCAGCAAGGGAGCCTCGAGGACGAAGACGACCAAGCTGGGAACCGAGTCAAGAGCGACATTTCGCATATAAAATGATGGATCCCTATCAACTTTGATGGGGCGCCGCCGCATTGTAGATATACCGTTTAGGATTAGGAGCGTAGAAGTACGTCTACTTTATATTTTAATATTTGGAGGGATAATGTCAGTCGTCTTGAACCAATCCTGACCGTCGGATTTTGTCGAATCAGCTTCTTTCTGGGCCTTCTGGCAATAACAATAGTCTGGGTTTAAATTGAGGCCCTTGTTCCGAATTGCAACTCACCTTAATAAGGTTGAGTAGGTACCGGTTGGATCTAAAATTCAAGGAGGCCTGACCTTTGGAATCCATAAGGTCTTAGAAATGTAGCCCACCTTGATCCTATGAGTCTAATTTGCATACCCATGCCCATTGATTGTTTGGTCCAGGACCTTCGGGGCCGGGAGGGTCAGCCCAGCCCTATTTTCACCCACTTCTGTTAAAATTTGAGTCCATAGTAATTCTTTAAAATGGAAGAGATTATCTGTAAATTTCATCTATTCAATAGTCAATCTCACTACCTCCACCTCTTGTGAATCATGCACCTGAGTTATCTGGGTGGGTTACCCTATTTTGATTAATTAATCAAATCTTTAATGTTTACTAATAATTTAATATAAATTTCTACATAGAAAAATATGTTTAGTGAATGATTAATGAATACCTTTTATTTAAACTAGCAATGCAACACGAGCAAGGCACCTGCACACTTTCTTTTTTTTTGGGAAAAAATTTTCTAGGAATTTAGTAGAGAATTTCACCTTTGATAGAACAAAATGGCAAAAAGTAAAAAAGAATAATAATAATAATATATCTGACCCCTTGCAGTTGGAATTAAAGCTTATATTGAATTGAGTTTACCGTTGTGAGCCACATCTCTAGTGATGTATAAGATTCAACATTCAACTAAATAATTGTCATATCAAATGAAGATTAACACCGTGTAATAGATGTTAAACATATAACAATGTCCATCCGATCACAAAAAAATATAACAATATCTCATCTGGAGGGGCAAAGAAGAAGGCAGGATAAACCCCAAGGTGAGTAGCTTAGTGGTGGAGCAAGCAGGACTAAGGGCTTACCAAGTCCCTTGGTCCCGTGTTCGACTCCCACTAGCTACTAATATTTGGGGCTATGGACCGCAAGGCGGAAGCCTTATTTCGAAAGCCTTGTTTGGAGTGAAGGACTTAGTTTGGTGTGCACAAACTGGCCCAGGATACGTGTATGGCAAAAAAAAAAAAAAAACGAAGGCAGGATAATCCTATACATTTTTGTCAACTTACAGAAAACAAAATTATATAATTGTACACATGTTTGTACCCATCCCGTGGGTGTATAATCTCCAAAATTTCACAGCTCATTTTAAGTTGGGAAATAATAAGAACAGATCCCCAAACTTTTATGAACACAAGCAAATTGACTTACTCTAGTATTAAACAGATGGCACAGGAATTGAATCTCTTAACCAACTCAACTGTTGACTTTATTCATAGTCTCGCGTATATTAAGAAAGTTCCAGAATCAGATACCTAGAACTGGATGCTCAGTCAAAGTTATCAATTTTGATTGGAGTAATCTCATCCGCCACCTTGAAATGTCCCACCAAACGGGAGAAGAAAACCATTTGTTGTTCCAATGTGAACTTAATGTTCTCAGCCTGTATATGATAACTCGATCAATACTAGTGTTTGTAAGTACAAATTATGTGATCAGATCAGATAAAAAATAATGGTATATACCTTGCGAAAACCATGTTGTTCGCCTTCGTACTGCACAAGAGCAACAGGCAACCCCTTTTCCTTTATAGCCATGTAGATTTTACGAGCTTGCTCTGGGGGTACAACCTGCGACATTTGGATGAGATGGGATAATTTTATTATATCGTGCAGCATCAAAATGCACATACACCATTTAAAATGCATCCCTTTATATAATTTTTAAAATATTAGTTGAATTGTTCACAAAGAAGATGGGATAAAAATGAAAAATTAAGAAGAAAAAGAAATAGGAGGCAAACAGAAGTGTTGTGTCAAAGGCGTGTTGGAAGAGTGTCATATTCAACAAGTGTCAAACACCATCATGGCACCTTCAGCGAAGTGGCCATGCTTCTTAGCTAATTTCTCATCATTCAGTTCTCAACACATTTGACAAAAACTGACAATTTGCAGGATTCAAGCAAAGCAAAAAAATAAAAAAATCCGAAACTCAAATTTGAATTACAAAGTACTAGGAAATGGAACAACAGACTTGCCAACCTGAAGAACTTTCTTTATGATGTGTTAAATTGTCTTTATATTTTGTGCTATTTAAGAACTTAAACAATCACAAACATTATTGCTTTTAGCATATAAGTTGCCCCTTGCTGATTTTTGTTTATCCAAATTGCATTCTGTTGCAAAGTTTAATTATAGCTTGACCCATGAAAAAGGAAAAAATAAATAAAGAATACCTTTTCATCAAAAATGAAAAGAAGAATCTATTCAAGAGGCCCAGCCGCCCTGAATTTGGTAGTATCTGTTCCCTCAATAACATGAGGCTTAGATGCAAGTTGTCTCTTTTCCGAAATGTGAGTGTGCTGTATGCAGGACCATGAGCAGTCATAGTGGCAATAGAAATTATCCTTCAATTTGAGTCATCAGATAACAACCAGTTGTTCAATATTAATGAGAGGGGGATGCGAGTCTAAGACAAAGTTATATAAGGTGATGAGGACAAGATTATACTAGGATTACCTATTTTCAATATTAAACTTGTTCTAGTTTGTATGTAGACTCTCACAAGTCATTTGTAATTTTATGATATGTTTAATAAATCTCTAATTTCTAGAGTCCGGAAGTTGATCGATCTCAGTTCATTTTCACAGACAAGAACATTTTTGGAAAAAATATATATGAAGCTATCATACCGTGTCTTCCAATCCTTGGAACAGAATTATGGGGCAAGAAAATTTATCAACAGAATTGATGGGTGCCCTCTCAAAGTAATCTTTCTCACTTCCTGAAAACAGTAAAGAATTGCCTCAACACATAATGGATAAGATCAAATCATAAAGCAAACTTAGTACACAATGAATCTAATCTAATTCTGCTACTTACCAACAAGATTGTCAATATAATGAGATTCAAATTTGGGAATTTCGGCTCTCAACAAAGATAAATCAGCTATCTGTTAATGGAACAATAAGATAAGAAGATTTGTCAACATTGAGTAAATCTAAACTCGGAGTAATTTGTTTCATTATACAAGTATTATTCTTGCGTGTGAAAACAAATACAAAATATAAAGTATTTGGAGAACTTAATAAAAATTAAAAAACACCTCGACAGGATTGCCTACCCCAGGGTATATGCTATCCAAGAGGATGCCCACCTATAGTGAATGCATACCACCGTGGCAGAAGCTAGGGCACACAAGTCACCACAGCTCCCCTAGACGTGCCCAAGGCATTGCTCTCTAGCATTCTATGCCCGCCTAAGTCGGCGGCAGAGCTTGGGGAGGCTCAACTTCAAGCTTGGTACTAGATATGAAGAGGCATGAGGTCTTTGGCTACCGACCTCATCCCCTTGGGATGGTTCAAGGGGAGTACAGATTGTAGGCTGGGAAGGAGGCCCACTGGGGTAGGGAAAACCCACCCCCGGCGGCTAGAAGAGGGGCAAGTCACTCCCTCCCTCCCTGCCTTAGCCTTCTTGAGAACATAGTGAGGATGATGTGTTTCAGACACTGGCAAATGTCCCACACTTCACATGTCGCAGCTCGCAACCGTTGACCCGTTGCATTCTAATACATTACAGACCAGCACCTCCTAGGTCGTAGGTTTCTCTCATTGGTCCCGTACAATCGAACCTTGGACCTTGGGGATAGGAGCTGCAGGGCATACATCAACTATGCAATGGTGTCAGGATGCAAAAGCCTCCCATTGGCTTAGTTTTGTATCCTATACCTTTGTCTTCTTGTTCCCCACATTTGTCACCGTATAAAACACACACTTCTACCAGGAAGAGGACAAGATACCATCAATAGTTCCACCTACTAAAGTGAAAGGCTGCAATCACATAGGGGCATTCCTAAGTTCACTCCATCTCATAGAGCTTGGAGCTTAGGCCCCTTGGGAAAGGACCAGTGTTGACTTTGGTCCCCTCATTGTCTTGGCTCACCCTAGTTAGCTCTCAAGCCATTCCGTTCTCAACTCTCCACCTCACTCTCTTTGCCATCGTGTCACCTTGCGTGGCTAACCTCCAAGTCAGCAATCCTACTCACCGAGATATAATCTCATCACACATGGAGTACCAAGGTAGCTCCTTCATTAGAAAACAACAATATAATGCAAATGAACACTTCCTTTATTTATCTGTAGTTTCATTTGTTAGGGGCATAGCTACACCAACAATCGGCAACAAAATCATTTCCCTCCTGATAAACAAGATCTGATATAAGGGAACACTGCATGAATCCCAAGACATGCACCAAATAAAGAACCCTACAAGAATTCCACATACAAATTTCATTATAAAATGCCATGTGGTTTAATCACATGTGCCAATCAAAGTTTGATGTTCTCTCTCATCCACTAGCATTTGATCGAAATTCTCAGTCAACTTTGACCAGCGTCTGTTGGTCCATTCTAACATATTTTCGGTTGAGTTTATATTGGTGGGATTGACTCAATGTAATAAATATGACAATGCATTGTGTGTCTTGAATTGGATGCCCAAAATAGCTAAAAACTGGCATAGCTTATAGCAACAGGGATAGCGGCATTGTCATAGCAGATGAACTCTATGACATACCAACATACTGTTCACAATGTCCCCATCAGCATACAGTAAGTTTCTGAAATATTAGAAAATATAGAAATTCTCAGCATTTTCATTTCCATCTCTTACATATTTCCTTCAACTGATATCAAGAAAACTATAATCAATTACATTTATGGATTATTAAGTGAATGATGTGATTTCAAATTCTACCGTATGTCTAAAAAAAAATACATTTAAGGAACATGATGCAGGCACAATCCTTCACTAGAAGCTAACAACAGCACATCACAAGAAATATGAAAACACATAAGAAAATCTTAATAAAGATCAATTATTACATATCAATTTGAACTGAATATAAGATTAAGCACTCACACCATACAGCGAAGCCCCAGCTTTGAACACGTCTTTGAAAGCAAGAGCAGCTAATGTTGTATATCCACCAGCAGATTCCCCAGTTATGCATAGTCGTTCTCCATCCACCTTTCCGCTGTCCACCTAGACAACCAAACAAATATTACCTTGACTTGAACAATGTTTTATCATGTCCATCCATCACAAACTTGAAAGAATTAATCATATTTGAAATATAATTTACCAAAAATTTAGCACAACTGCAACAGTCATTAACATCAACGATTCCCCAGTGCCCCAAAAGCCGATCTCGATATTCTCTGCCATAACCTTCAAAAATAAGTTCAGGTCAACTGAGTTTGTTTGCAAAGTCAAGATAACTGCAATAGGGCCCCAACCTATTTGTGAAAGAATACATACAGAAAAATTGAAAGGGATCAGGTAACCTATACTTTAGATCAATGAAATGCAGGTGTTTCACCAACCCATCTCAGGACAACAATGAGTTCCTATAAAGATGGAGTCAAAAACATAAATCAAACAGATAAGGTTCTGTACCAACCAGTGCTTCCACCATAATTAACATCCACATATGCCCAACCTCGACTGGTCCAGTACTGGATACTCAGATTCAAAATTCCACGTGTCTCATATGTAGGCCCTCCTGCAACATCTCAGGCACAATGTATGCTATTACAAATTCTATATGCGAAAGATTTTTCTGTTTTAGTTCAAAAAAATGTATAAAGTAAATAATGGTCCCTGACTTGTCAAATTATAAAACCTATAGACACAGCTTTGTCTACTAGAGCCTATTGATACTGCTTTATGAGAATTCTCCTATTAAAGCTTTTTTTTCTAGCAGCTTTATACCTTTTTGGTCTGAATTTAATTGACAACATTTCAATCACAATTGCTCGAGACTTTGACTGCTATACATTTCTGACACGTATATTAGTTGAATGAATTGACAATAGTCAAATCATAATATAAAAAGATACCATAACATACCGTGACTGTTCAATAATAGTGGAGGCTTTTCTTCCTGACCAGCTTGATAAATGGGGTTGGATGGTGGATAGAAGTATGCATAGCCACCTTGATCAGGAACTTCTGTTGGAAATTTAATTAATTCTGGCAAACTGAAGTATGATGTGTACTTTGAACTATCAGGGGATGAAGACCACATAATCTTGAAATCAACTACTTTTGATCTATGATCATCAAAAGATACCTGCAAACAGAAAAAATTGAATGCCCCAAAACATGAGAACATTAACAATTGGATACTTTTAAAAAAAGCTTTTCCTAGAATTATGATAATAAAAAGAGGAATTTCAAAATAAATGCAGGAAAAGGAGGAGTAGGAGATGGCGGCACCTTAGCAATTGATAATGGATGAGCTCCAGACGCTCCCTCAACATATAAGCAATCGACCCCTGAAATCTGCATAAGCAAATATGCACATCTCAAAAACTATGATCAGTTTATCTACTTGAGAAACTCTTAAATGCAACACCTAGTGAGAGTAAAGTTATTGAACGTACAATATTAGATATATCCGTGAAAGGAATATCAAGCAGCGATATCGAGCTCTGCACTTCATCCAGAATTCCAAGATGTGACCTCCCATCCTGCCTGCATGCCATCATTGACAACTTTTATTGCACTATAATAGATAGAAAGAATTAAAGGAAATTACATGTAAATAACGAGGTTAAAGATAAAATAAAGATTGTGAAGCCAGTATCAGAGTGACCTGTCACCTGTAGCTGCAAGCAATTAAGTTTTTTCCCTCATGGCATTGAACAAATTCATACGAATTCATGCCAAAATTCCAGAGTGGTCTTGCAAACTCAGCATCCAATAAATAAACAGCTAGTACCTCATTGTTGGATTCAATCTGTAGCCAAAAAATAACATGACAAAGAAATCAATCCCAACCAATGCCAAAAATATGATGTCTAAGTAGACACAGTTAACCTTGCTAAAGCAACATCAGTCCTGCCCATGAAAAATCATGTGCAAGTGCTGCTTCTAACATTGTAGTGGTTCCATTCTCCGGTATGAGGTAATTCAATTTTCCCTTTTTGACGGTGTCATATGCTATACAATTGACATTACATGTTTAGATTACATAGCAAGTCAGCCCTGCCCAACCTAGTTATGTTCTTTGTCTAAGCTTTCAATATGTCTTCCACAGTTTAGTTTAGAGGATATTTCAAGAAACAAAAGCACACTATGACGTTACGTATATGAGATGGCTATTCTAGAAATCCCATCATGTGGGTACCCTCTAATACAACTGCTGACAATGTTCGGCCTAGATGTGATAAGTGGAAGGAAGAGCAGCTTGACACAGCTGAAGAGGCTCTCAAGTCTCAAATCTCAAGAAGGCTTCCAAAATCTTGAGGACAGTATGCAAGTTGCCAGATGCTTGATCTTCTAAAAACTGGGAAATTCCAGAATGATAGTCAACTCTGATTCTCAGTTGCACAGAAAAATTAACATTATGAAACAATTCCACGCGTATTTCAATAGCAAAAAACAGCATGCAGAACAAAATATAATATTTTTTGTGCTATAATTTCCAATCTTTTGAAAGTTTTTCCTTATTTCCTCAAAATTCTGTGAACACAGGTGGGATATTCTTTTCTTTTTTTTTATGATAAAACAAATAAAAATACATAATACGCTTAAAATTTCCTGAAATCAAAGAGAAACTTGACCCTACTTAAACTTACCCATCTCAAATTTCTTAAAATATCACCAACTACTAATGCAAAGGAGAAAAGGAAAGAAAATGATTACGAAGTTAAATGTAAGCATGAGAAGGAAGTATTTAATACTTGTCAAAACAAAACAAACTTATAAAAATTCAAATGGATCATGTTAAAGAGTAGAATGAACCATGAAAGAGTTTCCAACTTTCCATGGAAATTAACAATGCCAAATGTACCGACAATTCCGTCATACATGCTTGACCAACTGGAATATTAGCACTTGGCCCGTCTAAGAACAGGTAATATACCAAATGTGTACTCGACATTTGAAAATAAATAAATAAATAAACAAAGGAGGCTGAGAATCACAGACCATCATTTATACTATCTCAAAGACATACAACAAATCAACAATCTAATACGTCAGAAGTATGAATTTACCCATTTATAGAGATTCCAAAAGCCACTTATTCTATCAGTAATGAAAAATAGTTCCCCTGCATAGATTCAAACATAACGAATTAATCCATGCAATGGCTTGAAGCAGCTGAAGCTTGAAACTTCTAATTAGATAATGTAGAAAAATTCTTATAGATTTTCATAGCAATTGTTGAACATCTGTCATATGAATCATTACTGTCCAGTGAAATCAACATAGGACTGATAATTAAATTAATGGAATCCAAGAGAACATAAAGGAAACTTGAACAAACTCCATAGAACAGACTAGAAGCCCGAAATTTGTAAAAAGATATATCACTTTCTTTTTGCCCATAGCAGCACTAATAAATTTACACAATGCTTTTTTAGTTGTAGAGTTGTTCATCAACTTAGTAATATAAAAGTACCTTTGGAGGACCACTTGGGTTCAGTTGGAGACTCCACGAGTGTAGGATCACAACCAGCAACACAGATGCGTTTATAGACATCTCTGCATGAAAGCATCAAGATGACTAACACTATTTACAGAAATATAGTGGCATACATATGTCAATGAGTGGTGTTAAGAAAAAATTAAATCTTATCGTAAGCAACAAAGGAAGATGAGGATGTTGCATTTCAAAATAAGTTAAAGGGTGTCTCTTTGACCTAAGTAACCAAAGAGTATATCAAGAGCAAGTAATTGTTGGAGTGGGAGTCAGAGAAAGAGCATGAAGAAAAGAAATTTACATTCTGGGTACATGTCTATAGAATCATATGCATCTACGACTACGAGACGTGTGTACATGAACTCAAAAAGTCATTTAGTATAGGAATTAAGTACTGAAAATAAAATGAGGAGATCAATTGCTTCCACTTTCAAGGTTTGTACCCAAAGTCAAACTCCCAACATCCACATTTTTATAGATACAAAAATTATATGCCAACCGTTGTGGGACTACCTTAGATCAGCAACCCACCTCTATGGGAGTGCAGATTGACAATAGAATAGCTCCCACTCGGCCACTCCACCAATTTGAAGATAAGAAATAGAATGCATAGCTAGTGTGTAAGGATTCGGTCAATAAGCTTTAGACACCCATGTTTTGTCATTATATAGAGAAAAAAAAAAAATCTTTTTGGACATTGTCTAGTGAGGTCTTACTATTAGACTTTGGTTTATGGTCGGGAGGTGTCCTATCTGTCTAAGAGCATTAGGATTGACTCGGTCTTTTCAAAGGTGGCTTTCTTTGTGTGGTTGATGGCTAGAGATAAATGCTTCACAATTGATAATTTAATTAATAGAAAATGGATAATTCCTAATTGGTGCATGAGTGTGTCGAGTGTAAGGACTAAGGAGGCAGCCGAGTTGGTGGATCATCTTTTCCTTCATCACATTAATGGCGTGAAATTTTGTGGGTTTTTAGGTTCCATCTTTTTACAGTTTGTTGGGTGTTGCCCTCTTCTGCTCATGATTCATTTTCTTATCGGCGAGTTAAGACTTAAGATCAAGAGTAAGGATGTAAATGGTGTTTGGAAAGCGGTTACGTTTGCTCTCTTTTAGAGTATTTGGAAAGACAAAAATAGCATAATTTTTTATGATGCTAAAGCTTCTATGGTTGACCTAAAGTCCCTTTTGGTGTGTGTGTGTTTATATATTATATATATATAGAGGGATGATACTATAAGG
>JAESVK010000704.1:512162-522996 GCA_017140935.1 Hamamelis virginiana | reverse complement strand
AAGAAATAAAACAAGAAAATAAAATTACAAAATTAAAATTGAAAAATAAAATTCCTAAACTAAGTTAAACTAAAATAACAAAAATGGAGAGAAGAGAGAGTTCCTAATCTAAGAATGGCAAGAAATCTAAGAATGGCAAGAGAGAGCGAGTCCAGGAGCTTTGCTTTGCTTATATATGTCTTGAAGCAAAATGACCAAAATGCCCCTCAAAAAGCCTAAAATATCTTCAGATATTTGCTATGTCGGCTACCATTACCGATAGTAGTGAATTGTCATTATCGGTAATGGCTCTTGTGAAGATTACTTCGAGGCTAAGCTAACTTGTACTACTGATAATGGAGAATGTGAACTATCGGTAGTTCCTCAAAACTGGAAATTGCTAGGTTTGCTGCATACTTGGATTATCGATAATGAAGATTTGAGCTATCGGTAATGAGAAGCTGCTGGATATATAAATTTTCTTTGTTTTCAATCATTACCGATAGTGCTGAGTTGCTACTATCGGTAGTAGCACTTGACTGATTCTTGGTTGCTGTCTTCCGAGGCTTGCACTACCGATAATGGTGAATGCCATTATCGGTAATGAGTGTTTTCAGCAACTTTTTCTGATTAAATCCTCTCTCAACTTGCTTCAAAACTTCACCGGCTTTCTTGCATATTGCAGCTTCCATTATTTATGCTAATTTCACGCCATTTATACAAAATTCCTACAAAAGATTAAAAATAATAAACATAAGAAAATTATAATAAAAGCTATTAATAAACATAGGAAAACTACAAATTTGGACTGATAAGCTATACTTGGAAATGCATAATTGCGATACAATCATAGTGGTTATACATGGTTCGAAATCTCAGATTAGATTTTCATCTGAATATCAGGCAATGGTGGATGTGTATACATGTATACATATCATTCGAAATTATTTCTTGTTAGATGTTTTTGTATAACCCGATTATTTTCATGTATAGGGTACTGAATTTGGGTAAATTTTTTATCTTTCTGTTGTTTGGGTTTAGAAATCAAAAAATTTTGAAAGAAGTTGTTGAATGAATACATGGATGATATAGGTTTCATTATTTTTTGAAAGCAAATTTACAATGTATACATGAATTTTGAAAGCAAATATACAAAGTATACATGGTTCGAAATTTCAGATTTTCATCTAAATATCATTCAATGGTGGATGTATACATTGTGCGTCGATAGTGCCATGTATACTTAATTCCATCTGAAACATGTATACATGTATAAATAATGTATACATTTATATATAATGTATACATGTATACATGAGATATTTCGAGACTTTGGGAGCAGAGATTGACTGACGTGAAGAAATAAAATTTAATCTCCGAGGCTTTTTGAGCAAAGAATTAGAAGAGAAAAATAGAAGGTGTGGAGGTTGAGATTTACCTTATCGAATATCAAAAAATTTGAATGGAATGTAAAAAATCACAATTCAAATTCAGAATATCTTAAATCACAATTCAAATTCAAAAAAACTTACCATATCCAAATCAAATTTAGCATATAATTCAAATAAAAAGCGTCCATCAATATGGATAAAATAAACAACTTGCTTAAAATAAGGATTTGAAGTATAATAAACAAATTAAGCTACTAGTTGACTTTAAATTTGACCTGTAGGAGGCAATTGATATAGAATCTTATTCATTGGACTACTTGATAAATAAGATCCTATTTAGGGTCCTTTTGATCATAATACGATATTTTTAGCAACAATTCTATATCACTCAACACTTAATCCCAAAATGAAAAACCACCCTGACGTGTCGTGATTTGAGTGGTGTGTGAAAAAGAGAAAAACAATTTGAGAGAAGAGATCTCACCATTCAAAACAGAACACATCAAGGTGGTTCAAGTTAAAGTGCCTGGTGCTATAGTATTTTTCATATTTTTAGTTTAAATTGGAAGGGATGGCACGAGCTATGCATGTTTACATTATTCCATAGAATTTCTTGTCCTGTAATTATTTATTAAGATTTTGTTTGGAATAGCTTTATCAAAAATTATTTTGGAGTTCAAGATTTTACTTGACCTAAGAGATGTAGCTGTAGACATCAAAAAATTAGTGAAGTGCATATCACCGTCCGATCAGTTAACTATCAAAATTTGAACAGTCAACAATTCAAACTCAAGACCAGCGGGTCCCACAAGCAAGGGTGACTAATCAAATTCATGTGGGTTCATTATAAGTGACATGTGTCAACACATGAGAAGCTACATCATCACAACAAAAGATAAGTCTTCCACTTATCTTTAAAATTAATTAGAAATAATTATTTTCTAATTGGCCAATATCCCTTGAAGATGAACATCAACTCCTCTATAAATAGGAAACCCTTATTCAAGAAGAGGAAGGCTTTTCTAGAGTATACCAAACTCCAGACATTCAACAAGAAAGACGAAGTTTTGCCAAACTCCAGACCTTCAAGCATTCATCAATACTTTGAAAGATTCAACAAGCACAAGACACAAGACACAAGTGCCGAATCTTCCACTCTGAAGCCTGATTCAAGAACAAGCGATCGTCGCCCTTGAATCAAATCAAGCCAAGAAATCCTATTCGATTCAAGATCAAGCTCATCGCCCTTGAATCAAATCAAGTTAAGAAAACCTATTCGATTCAAGATCAAGCGATAGTCGCTCTTGAATCAACATCAAGTCATCACCTGATTTAAGATCAAGCTATTCTAACCCTTGGATCAACATCAACAACATCAAGCCATTGTCGGATTCGAGATCAAGCTATCTTAGTCCTTGGATCATCAAGTTATCAAAGGAAAATTAATAAGAGGATTTTATTATTTTGTAAAGAATGTACTCAACAGAAGATTATACCAATTAAATTTTATAAAGTAATACAAATTACACTTGTCTATATTTTTCTTGTTCATTTAATTTCAGGATACGAAATTTGTGTATATAATAGCGATAATCACTTTTAAATGACTCAAGAGGTGAGTGTACATTCTAGTCTAGGCTGGACTCGGGGGATGCCAAAAGTGATTGGAAAATGATTGGGTTGGCATGAATAAAAATTCCACATAGACACGAAAGGCAACTCCATGAGGTGGGTCGCATCCTATGTATCTTAATTGGATTTTCATTTACGAGAATTTCAGTATTATTTTGCTTTGCATTTAAGATGGGCAACTGAAAGGCAGATGATGACTTGCATGACTTTCTTTAGCGATTTGAATGCTCTAGTATCCCAAGATTCGGGTGTTAATTAGTGAGCCTAAATCGATATTGCGACACTAGTACAGGATGCCCAATGACTAATTCAAGTTTTGTTTCATACAATTTTATCAAGGTGAATCAAACTATAGTGCCTTCAAGGCCGGGCTAGTAGGTTTTATACTAACCCGGCCTTGAATGCAAGTCGAGCAAATTTATACTATAAATAGAATCACAATGACCTTTCATATAATTAAGTTGTAAGCTCTCTAAAAGTTTGCCAAGAAATAAGATCCGACACTCTTATACCAAAAATATAATCCAAACTTTGTGTGGATATGAATTAGCAAATAAAAATAAATAATAGGTACTTAAATATTTTACACGTAATTATCTTTTGTCAATATCTATTAAGAGAGAAGTGTTCTAGTCAGGGATATTTGATTTTAACTAAAGTCAGCTAAGAATACAAGCCATTAGATTTCCATTCACTTAATGGATGATTCATCTCAAGATAAGAATCTAAGGGCTTGTGTTCTTAACTGACTTTAGTTAAAGTCAGGCACCCCTGACTAGAACATTTTTCTCTATTAAGACCCTATTTTAGGAGCTCACTTTGAGTTCTAAAATCTCAAGAATGTCCCTGATATTTTACTATTTCTTGGTCCTCCTTGATTTGTTTCCTTATTTCAATTTGTTCCAATTATCTGTTGAATGAAGTTTTAGATTTAAACAAAAAAAAAAAAAAAAGTAATAAACTGTGGCAAAATCTATAGATGTATGTTGTACCAAGGATGTGAGTTATAATTCATTTTCTTGCTAACCAATCAACATTAACAATTAATAAATAATTGTGTTGGCTAAAAATGAGAACCACAAAAGAGGCTCTTTGGGCGTTAGAACCTGTACCCCGACCCGCGTGGCCGAGTCACATAGGATAAGTCCCCAATCTCAGTACCATAAGACAGGTCCCCAGTCTCCTCAATCCCATAAGATAAGTGGACCCCATACAACTATCCAAGCTAGGCAAATAAAAGGCATAACAGTGTGACATTCTTGGGTGGTCCCCTATCCATACTAGAAAGTACCATGCGCATGCAATTTATGCTGTCAAATGAAGAAATTGTACTTAAATGTGAACAATTTACATGCAATTAAGTTGAGATATTTAAAGTTGTTAAAAAATTATCAATAAGTGAAGAAATAGATTTTTCTAAGATTTTTATATATAGTTTAAATAAGGACGGACTAGTAAAGACCAAACACTTGAAAAGTCCTTTTTCCAATGGGTGGAATGCCACTATCCTATTCTAAAGGTCACCTACCTACTTATTTGTGCACTAGTGATTAGGTTGGGAAAATTAGATTTCACCTTTGCATAACTTTACTACTGTCTGATCCTGTAAGATCATTGGTCACCTCTGCCATAAGGAGCCATGAATCCAGATCATGTGAGGCACCAACTTGCATATCTCATGTGGGATCAGCATTTTACAGCCATAACATTGACGTCCTTGCAAAACAATTCTGGACATTAATATATCGTATGCCTTTACCTACATGTGCATAAAAATGATTAATTATTTCCTCCATTTACAATATGAAAGAAATTTTTTTATTAGAGAAAAATGAAAGAATTTGATGCATAGATACTTCAAAACCTTCTACCCAAAAAACCATTAATGTCCAGAAAAAAAAAAAAGAAAAAATAGCAAAAGGGGAAAAAACGGATTTACTCTTCCAGAAATTTCAAACAAATGATAGGTTAAAATCACTCACCAACAGCTAAATCTCAATATATTTATTTTCTCAACATATCCTCATAGACAGAGGAAATTAATCATCCACAATCACTGTCCATCACAATAGTCAAGGTGCCAAAGTCCGATCTTAAGATCTTCACTTCATTTCATTAGATATGGTCTCTAACCGCGAGTTAGCTAAAATATTCCTATATATGGTTAAACCTATGATCTCTTTCTCAGCTGCAGAATAGCCCCATATACGGACATAGTACTGCAGTACATGTGCAGCAATCAACCAAGCAAAGTACTTGAATGGTGACAATTTGGCACCAGCCAGAGTTTTAAAAAAAAAAAATTCATGTAAAAATTAACTAACCTGAATTCCTATCACCTCCGAAGGTGCGCAGTATCGAGAATCCAGTTTTGTTAAGCTGGCCATACAAATGAGATGTGTTCATTGGTGCAAGCAGACTGAAAAATAGTGCACATATCGATCTCTAGACAGATCGAGAGTACCCTCATATATCGTTCACCGATGGGCATGAAATTAAGAGCATAGGGTACATGCGTATATATATATTTAACGTACAGTCCAATTTGTAAGATTGTAAATTAAGAATATAGCAAAGCGCCAAACACGTACATACAAAGAAGTTTGAAGATGGACGTGTGAAAGTAATTAATTAACCCAATAACATTTTCAATTTGTGTAATTAAGAATTAATCAATTTCTGATGTCCCACACCCAGGGAATAGTGAAGGGTGCGTGGTTGATCTAGAAAGACTTGGAAGTAGTATGAGCACGGTATAAGAATGATATGTCACGATATTCAAATAAATCTAAGCATCGAAAAATTCAAATAGAGAATTCAGACTTTGGTATAACATATCTACTGTTCGGGTAATTAAGGATTTTTATAAGTTATTTATGCATCTTTTAATATTGAATATTAAATTGGCCATTACCCATTGCTAGTTTAATTTCACCAAAAAGAATTTTTAGGAGGTATGAATTGAATACTACTCTAGCCTTTGGTACTGTATGAAGTAACCAATTTCACTATTGAAATCTGCGCATTCCCATTTGATATTTCATCCGAAACTTTTATTACTTCATCTGTTCCAATTTATGTGCATATATTGACTAAACACACAGTTTAAGAAATACAATTGATTGCTTTGACTTTGTTATAATTTTAAGCTTATATTCCAATTTTACCCTTCAAAAAGTAATGATCATTCTTCATGTTATTGGGTATTTGGATTCGTGTTATAATTCAAGCATGGAATTGTAATTTCCGACCTCCATTGCTACCATCAATTATATATCATCATTTAAAGAAAGTGCTGTCACACGTATAGCCATGCGGTTAGCTCGATCATTTCTTTCACCTTTTATTAAAGATAAAGAAAGTGATGTGAAAGATTATTATTAGAATAATAGATAAGAATGTAATACAAATCAAGCTACTTGTAGTTTCAATCAAAATTTGTTTGATTTCACTTGTAAAATATATTAGTCAAGTTCAAATCTTATTTTTAGGTTTATTAATTTATTGAGTCGAGATCGAAATATTGAATAGAACATGAGGATCATCTGCTTGGATTTGCTTGGTGTTTGAATGATGTGCCGTGATGTGGATCATCTGTATATTATCCAAGTGAAAAGCAGAGCATTCAGATCATGACACATCACCCCAAGCATATCCAAGCTCAAGCAAAAGATCCAGATTCGGATTAGGGTGAGGAGGGTGGGTATCCTACTCATTCACAACCTTATAATATTAATAAGTTATGAAAAAAAAAAAAGAAGTCATTTTCCATTAAGAAAGAGAGTGGGTATCCTACTTCTACTTTTTCACTAATTTTGGTTCCCTTTATTTGTTGGGCTGTTTTCTCTTGTTGGTGTTTGTTTATCTCTCCACATCTATAACACATGATGTGATGTGGACCGAAAAAATTAAGGAGACATGGAAGAAGCCGCATTCCTGAATCAATGGGTTATTGGGTTATTTGAGGATAGTTTCACATGTGCAAGCACATTAATTTGTTCCCTTAAAATTATTGCTCCCTTTTCTCATAAGACTCTAGCTTCCATATTCCTCTAGGAATTAATTAATATTTAAAGGATAACGTACCCCAAATTAAACAAATTTAGCAATTACGTACCATGAACACCAAATTGAGGTTGGAAACTAGGAAAAAACCCACTTGTAATGTCTGCAAAAGGAAGTCTTTTTTATAAAGAAAATAATATATATATATATATATATATATATATATATATATTCTAGCATCATTGGGAAGTACTGCTGCCCATGCTGTGTTTTAATTTTTATATGAAAAGAAAGTGTATTGATTTTGTTACCAATTAAAAATGCTTAGAATAATATCCAATTGTAGTTATACACATGTCTTCTTTAAATTTAAAATTTCATTTGTTGCAGTTGTACCTCTCTCTCCATGGGTGGGTGCTTTTGGTGATTACACTTTTCTAAAGTTCTTTCACTAATTAATCATAATGTCACCATTCTTATATTAATCACTTTTGTGAATATATGGAGTTATTATAAGGTGGAGGAGCTATAATAAGATGCACCTTCTGTAAAGTTACGTAAGATAACATACTTTTAGAATCAATTGTAAAACAAGATTTGAAATCTAACAATTAGATTAGATACGACCTCTCTGCATGTTGTATATGCATGTCAAAAATTACAGTGATCTAATGGTTGGTTTCTAAAAACTGTTGCTTTGAAAAACTGTAATTTTTTTGTTCGTCAAAATAGTCAAAGATTTTCACGGTCTGTAATTTGAGAAACAGATAGATGGATCACTGAGGTTTTCAGTATGCATGGCATGCATAAGATGGGTATCTAATCCGGCCAATGGTCAATTTTTCAAAATTTATTTTATAATTGACTCTAAATGAATCACTTTACGTAACTTTACATAATGGAAGTGCAACTTATAACATAGTGGCTGTCATTTGTCAAGAATCAAGATACAATTTTTTCCATCATGTTGGTGGGTCTTCACTAATTTTCCAGTTAAAATAATAAACAGTAAGGGGGCTGCTTTCAAACTGTTTTTTCACTTCAAACAAATCAATAAAAGTTAAGCATGGAATTGAAGTGGCAGAGATGAACGCGTGGAACCAGCGACCCCATCATAGGAACAATAATTACAAGGCAACAACAACAGCTTAGATTGCAGAATCATTTTAGTTCAACTTTATTCAATTGAAGCCCCCCCCCATTTAAGATGCTTAAAAGATGCTAGACCTTGGACAGAAAGATGTAAAAGTGACTCAAAAAAGAAGGGTAAGAGGACAAAATAATAGATGGTACTTGGTAGGTGTTCATCACTATCCTTGAAAGATATCTAAAAGAGTAGTTTCTAAATCAGCAGATCGATGGAGAAGACATATCAAATCCACCATAAACAATTTTACTTTAAACAATTCCAAACTATTTTTAAAGCCAAGATCTATATATTCAGAGAGGAAGTATATGCTGCAAGGTGCTCCTTAGGCAAACTTACATAAATTAAATTGACTTGCATAAAATAATTGCAAAATAGATTTTGGTTAACTGATCCCGTTAGATTAGATACTCTTTTTTTATGTCATGTCTGCCAAAAATCACAGTGAAGATCACTCGGTTTCTGAAAAATTCAATTGTAATATTTATTTATTTTTTTACTTTTAATGATGGTATTTTGAAGAACAAAAAAGTCATAATTCTTCACAATAATATTTTCAGAAATCGGCCTACTGTTAGATCACCGTGATTTTTGACGTGCATAATATATAAGAAAGATATTGATCTAATTTAACAGTACGTTAGTTTTTCAAAATCTATTTGGCAATTAGTCCTAAATAGACCATCTTATGCAAATTTGTATAAGATGCACATCATAATTAATAGCACCTCATTAGATACCATTTTTTTTTTTATTTATAAATGTTATGTATGCTAAGATCATAATTATCCAATGATTGATTCTGAACTATCTCACTGTGAAAAAATTGAACATTTTTTATTCGTCAAAATGTCACAATTTTTCACAGGTACTATGTATTTTGCGAAATCAATTATTAAAATCATGTTATGTAATCCAATAGTTAATTTTTAAAAAATCTATTTTACAACTAATTATAAAATCAATCACTTTACGTAAGGTGTGGAGGACCGTGTATACAAGTACACATCCTCAATCAATAAAGATTGGGTTTTAGGTACTATTTTAAGTCTCTAGGAATTATGTGGACGTTTTTAGCTTTATGTTGCCTCAATGAAATTAAACCGAACCCTTTGTTTTTTCCCTGTTAGAACTCAAAAGATGGAACCCAGCTAGTGGGTGGCTCTTACACGCCATGCCACTGTGTGTTTATATGAACATTAGCTTCTTGTCTAATCAAATATCAATACATGTGATTGTTGATTTATTGATTCAGCATGTTAAATCAAAAGGGCCACTGCTGCTAAAAAAAAGTTGGAATGGACAGGATCGGCCAAACCAGTTCAATCACACAAATTTTGGTAATTTTAAATTGCGTGTAAGATTATCAACCATTTGTCGCAGTTTTATACTGTTGTGCCACAGTGATGCTGAAAACAAAAACAAAGTCTGCTGTCCCCCTACATGTACGTCGGCACGTTGTCTGTAAGAGACATCGCTGATAAAAAAATACGTTATTATTAAGAGATGTACGGTTTTTATTTAAGTATCTTTGAAATATCTGCTTTTGATTTGAGATTTAGTAATCCTCGATCTCTCTATCAGTCTCACTCTCATCCACTCTTACATTTTCGTGTAGGGAATATTTGATTTAGGAATATTTGATTCAGTACGGAATTTAGTTACCCCTCTCTCTCTCTCTCATTCACTCTTACACTTATATAGGGAAAAAAAAAAATTCTTTGTCAAGAGCTAGAAACCCATTAGGTTTGCGATGGAGCTATACAATAGAAAGTAATTATCTCTTTTCCTTTAAATCTTCTCCACCCTTGATTGCACAAGTCGAACGGTCTCTGATACAACTCTCAAGAAATTCTACCAGTGAACTAGCTAGCACCTCCTTGTGGGGAACTATTAAGACTGTGGGCGCTAATACTGTTGGTCCAGTTGGATTGGATATCAATACATCATAGGTACCCCCATGACCTCTTGAATTTCTCAAGCCAAATCCTTACGTGATAATGATGATATACATACATATGTGTGTATATATACATACCTAGTACTATAACACCCCAAAATTCAATTGTCGATAAATAACACATAACTCAACAAAAAAAATTTTAGAGTTGGCAAGATGTTGAATTGTATCATGGTGAGGGCCCCCGCGGGGTCCTCTTTTTATCTTTTATATTAGTCACATTGATGGACGACCTTAGCTATCTTGGACACTGACTGACTTGCCTTTTGTTTACAAATTCTTGCTAAAAAAGCATGATGGGCAATTCCACTATTTCTGAAAGAATTAAAGCTTCTAAATCCATCCTAATGCTTATCGGTTTCAATGCCCTCAGAATTAATGCTAGTTTTATTTGAAACTCATTTGATATATATATATATATATATTGATGGGCAACTCAAATGCTTAAACTCGATCAGTGATGGAGATCGAGGTCCAATTGAATATATAAATTAAACTATGTTAAGCCCTTAAGTTAGGCGACGTGGGATAGATTAAATTTTTTAATTACTCCCATCACATGCTTCATTTGGGCCTCATCAAGTGAAAAATTTGGCTCTAATACTATATTGAACCATCCAATTCAAAAACTTTAGTTCAAGAATGGAGAGGCCCGAGTGAGTATATATATATATATATATATATATATATATATATATATATATATATATATATATATAT
>JAESVK010000704.1:449640-474441 GCA_017140935.1 Hamamelis virginiana | reverse complement strand
AGAAATAAAAATAAAAAACCCAAATCCAAAAAGCAAAATTTCAAACAAACGCAGTCTTATTCCATGTAATTAGTAAACCAAGAACAAAACTCTTCCTATAATAACTCAACACGTACAGTATGAAATAAAATAAAATAAATAAAACTCATTTATTATGTAAAACATAAACAGCACTGCGTCTATATATTGTTTCTGCGCCATCAAGTATTCCGACGAGGACGAGGCCAAGGCAAGGCAAAGAACTTCATGAGCCCAACATTGCAGTGATAGCCTTTGCCCACACTGCAAGCAAAGTAGTAAGGCTTCCACTTTTTCAGCACAAACGCAAAGCCGTCGCCACCACCTTGTGTTGAATTTGCCAAAAGCTTCGCTTTCCTCAGGTCGCATCTTAAATAGCTCCAAATGTTGGGCAGCAAGTAGACGTCATGAGATGTGGTATTGCTCGGTGGATCGTACTTGAATACTGCATTTTTTTTTACAACAAAATCAAATCAAAGATAATAACTATGTAGAGTACGTGTGTGTGTGTGTTTAACAATAACAGCACCAATTCAGCACATTAGAGATGTACAAAATTTGACAATAGCATCATTAAATGACCGTCCATATATATATTGGACATGTTTTAGCCGTCAATACTAACCTAGTGTATCGTTCATGTAAAAGTGACCATGTTGAATGGCCCAGTTCGTGTAGTTAAAGCCAAAACGCCACTTCTCGGACCCTCCAACGACAATGGTGTCGGCTTGACTAACTGCAACCATTGATGCTGCAGCTACCAAAAGGATGAGTCCCTGTGCTGCAAAACTGAAACCCATGTTTCTTCTGCAATTTCACAAATGGGGTTGAAAGGAAAACTTAAGTGGAATTCGATTGTGGGGCTAATGGGGTTTATATAGGGGGATTTTAATTTGAACCGCGCCAAATTGCCTTCTTTTCTGACTTTGGAGGGTAAAGGAAGACAAATTAAAATAAAGCAGTTCCATATTTTCATGCTTAAAGACTTCTAGTACGGTTTTTCATTGGTTGATGACGTAAATGTCCCTCTTCAAATTTCAAAGAGGAGCCCCACGTGACAGTAGAACTAGAAGAAATGGGGAGGGTAGAATTGTCAATTGATAGGTTGACTAATTAATTTAGTCATCACGATTTTGGCAAATTTCCATTAGGTGCAAGAATATGATAGTATGGTTATAATTATTAATCAGTGAGGCATTAAAGTCATCTAAAACAACTGATTATGGGTTGGTGGACAGTTGGAAATAAACTTAGAAGAGATCAACCGTCGTCAAGCTTTCCTACTAGAAAACCTAATGGTAATTTTCTGCTATTTCCAGACTTAGGTTTTCTCATTGAATTTTTGAGACTACTATGGTGCCCCAAAAAAAGAAAAAGAAAAAGAAAGCCATATTGAACTAGCCAACTCGTCAAGCCCGTTGTCAATGTTCGTCACTTACGGAGTGTTTTTTTAGAAGGAAAATGCTATATTTTTCAAAAATATTATCCCAAAAGTGTATCTCAAATGATGCGGCGTTCGATCTAATCCTTCTCTCTTTTAACAAATTTTTTAATTAATAATAAAAGAAGGTCATGATTGATTTGAGATGTTTTTTTGGGATATATAGCATTACTCTTTTTATAATAGTGTTTGGAATCTCGTTGATGGAAATTTTATTTTTTCACTGAGATTATGTGGGATTCACATGGGTATGGGCTCCACAAGCTCTTGTGAGTGAACGAAAATCCCGTAAATGAGCTTTCGATATTTTTTTTTATTAGAAACATAAAATAATTGTGATTAGCATCTGTTTGGAAAGTGGCCCCGATTGGAAGTAGGACAATGGAGCTAGATAGCACAATTTAGTAGATTTTAATTGCATTTTCCATTACAAATAAACCATTAGGGAAAGTGTGAATGCAATGAGCTTAAGCCTTAGGTGAATCAACCTATATCCAAATGAAGATTTAGGGGCTGTGTCAGCGAACATGAAAATCTAGTCAATTGAAGATGAAACTGACTAATTTTTATTCTAGTACCATTTGGTAAGTTCCTTTTTCTTATAAATAATTTCATCCTTGTACTAAAAATAAAAAATAAATGCAGTTTTTTCAAATCAACTATAAGTTACCTTATTTAAAAACCCAAAAACAGAAATAGAGTAGACCTAGCCTGTTTCAAATTTCAGGGTTTCCAAACAGGCCCTTATAGACTTCTTTTTTACGATAAAAAATGAGATGCCATTTCCAATGCTGCCGGGATTACCTCAAATCGGGGCTTAGGCGGGCTAGTGTATTTCCCAATCCAGACCGGAAGAAACGCCAGGCCTAAAAATTTGGGGCCTTGTTATTGCAACCCCTTTGAACTATAAGCCCATCCCAACCATTTGTGATTTTTTACCGTTTCAATAAAAAATACATTATTTTTAAGAAAACAAGCAGCACTATCCACTAGAAAACATCATTTTGAACAACTTTGTAGAAGAAAGTTTTTCCAAAATCTATCATTTAAGTAGACTTTTTGGCATTTTTTTCGAAATATTCTGTAAAAATAATAAATGGTCAAAAAGTCTACTTAAATGATAGATTTTGGAAAAACTTTCTTCTACAAAGTTGTTCAAAATAATGTTTTCTAGTGGAATTCGCGGCCAAATTTCTTAAAAATAATGTATTTTTTCATGAAACGGTAAAAAATCACAAATGATTGGGGTGGACTTGTAGTTCAAATGAATTGCAATAACAAGGCCCAAAATTTGCCCATGCTAAGTCCAGCCCATTATAACTATTTTGGGCGGGCCAAATTTTGGGCAAGGTGGGTGGGAGGCCACATTCTAACGACAGAACTACATACTCCCTTCTAGGCTGGACGATTCACTGTGCGCCACGCCATGGTTGGCTGAGCATTGAACTACATAAATGCCCCTGTTCTCCAGTGAAATAACATTAGTGACCAAACGGAGGAGCTGTACCTTTTTTCTCTCGGGCGACTCGGTTCCCTCATTTTCTCTCTGAACGAAGCCAAGTGAGGGGTATTGGGATGATGAAGAACTGAAGAAGAAACCCCAGAAATCTATAACAATATGTTGAATCGACTACTATACTTGGAGGTCTAGAGGTATCTTTAATGTGTTCTATCTTCCCTTTATAAAGCCCTCTTGATCTTTTCCTTATTTCTGCTCTGTTTGTTAAACTGAGGTTTTGTCAACGTTGGAGCATGAACGTCCATTTTGGAGGAATTCTAAGCTAGGAAAATAAAGTCATAGGAGAACATGGATTCTATACCCAAACAACCTTTGTTTTGCTTGAAATGGCCATGGGACGCCCCCCAAAGCCCCAAAAATCCAAACGTCTGCAGCTTTGAGGCTCCTTGGCTATTCAGATCTTTGCAAAACCTTGGATTTGTTGCTTTTAATTTCTTCAACTCAATTTCAAAATCCTCATATCCATTGATCAATACCATTAAACCCTTCCAAATGGATGCTGGAATCAGTCAGAAAAATGTTTCTAGGTCGACAAAAAAGATATTGACTCCTGAAGAACAAGGAGAGGCAGAGCATAGAGCATTGGCCAAAGCGCTGGCAAGTGGGAAAGAGGCTACAGTGATTGAGTTCTACTCGCCCAAGTGCAGGTTGTGCAATTCCTTACTTAATTTTGTTTTGGAGGTAGAGGATAGGAATTCAGAATGGCTCAACATTGTTATGGCAGATGCAGAAAATGAGAAGTGGCTTCCTGAGGTATTCAGCTTTCCTCCTGATTATATTTATTTCATCCATTGAAAGTTAAAAATATAAATGTCAAGTTAATGTTGTCTTCGCATGGTACAGATTATGTTTTCCTGTAATATTTTATTTTAGCTTATCTGTAATAAAAAGCTATATTGTGTGTGGATAACCAGAAACATAAAGATTCTGATTATATTACTTCATTCTTATCATTTTCTTGTTCGATTTTCTAATATATATTGGCACGTCATGTTAATTAGATACAATAAGCCTCCCTTGGTTAGTCATGGAAATGATTACAAGTATTTTGCGTCCATAGCCTACAAAATTGGTGATATTCAAAATGCAAGAGAAGGAATCTAGTGGAAGGGAGGTTCCCTCGTAAGGAGGCAGCAGTAAAACTGTAAAATCAGTTATATATGGTGATATTAAAGCTGCTTTTCCCATCAATACAGCATAGAAAACCGTGTTATTTGCATGCTAAGATTTGGATACATGCAATATATTAATTAAATGACGAGGTGATAAGGTGTCTGAGTTGAAAGTTCATAACTTAATATGTTCAGAAAGTTCAGCTTATGTAGGTTTTTACTTTTGTTATATGAATAATGATCGTTATTTTTTTTTTTAAATGTTATAGAGAGGTAATTTGTTGTTGTTGGGGATGTTAGAACACCACCTGACCCCAAAAGTTTAAGCTGTTAGGGAAGGGATCAACAATGTATACCAAGCTAATACTCCCCCTCATGTGCAACCTCCTCTTGCACATGGAGTGATGAACCAATAAATGGTCAGTGAAACGGTAAATGAATGGGGGATGAAGGTGGGAGGCTTGAACTCAGGACCTCCTAGAAACCTGAGCTCTAGTAACATGTTAGAACATCACTTGATCTCAAAAGTTTAAGCCTTGATCTTAGGACCTCCTAGAAACGAGAGCTCTGGTACCATGTTAGAACATTCCTTGACCCCAAAAGCTTAAGCTGTTGGGGAAGGGGTCAACAACATATATCAGGCTAACAGGAGAGTATGACAAGCCCATAGTCATGGGGTTAACAATCTGGATTGACTTCTTATTAGGACCCATCTGTCTTAAAATAATAATATATTATTAAACTTACCAAGTTCAATATAACTCAATAACTCATTGAGTGCATGTGTTTGATTTTTAAATGAGGAAGGTGCTCTAAATAAGTGATGCTTAGTATTATGTTTGCAAAATTTGGTGACAACTAGTAAGAAACACGCCAGTACAGCTTGCATGTTGAATGCTGCAGGATTTATATGGCTAAGGCTGCTGAGCCTTCAGAGTGGGGATAAAGGTTTTGTTGCATTGAGTCGGGTATGAGTGTTGCATTCTGTAACAGGATGTTTGAATGCCCCTTGGAAATTGAATCTTTTGTTTTTTAATGGAGGACTTCAATTTAGTTCATCGTGTTTGTGATGGCATTTCAATTTTCAACAACTGCAATTTAGGATTTTATGAAATGACTTCATTCAATTTTTCCTTTTTAATATTTTTGTGATTGGGGCTGCTTTAAAGTAAAATAACACAATGGAATTGCTTGCCTTTCAAATGTTTCGGAAAACAAATGAACCAATAAAATTACTATGGAACATCCAGAAATGCTTTTGTTGAATGGCTTATCCTTGATAAGCTGATTCCTCTAGTGTTTTCATTTTATATGAATTATTAATATTCACTGGCGAACATGTTGAGCACGATACAAATGTCAGGAGAGACTGAATACTAACTGGTTCCGCGGATGTTAAGAGGTTTAGGTATTTCGGGTGGGCTTATAAGCAACTTCAAGGAGGGAATAATTTTTAATGGCCACTATAGTGGGATCTAATGGCCTATTATTGAGGTTTCCTTCTTTGTTTCTACTCTCTTACAAGGAAAGTAAGTGTGAAATTACTTGAACTATATCAAGCCTCCTACTTCTCACTGAACAGTAAATGCTCTCTTGGATATGTTTGGAGGTTTAAAGTAAAAAATTAGATAAGGCTGCATTTTAGGAATTGGTCAAGAGTGAAAGTTTATGCAATACCCAACTACTGGTTTTGCAAGTGGTGGAAAAGGTCTTCACAATCAAACTCACTAAAGAATGTTTAGCTAGTGATCCAAAGTTGTCAACCAAGAGCCGTTTTAGGAATAACATCTTTTATTTGCCTCTTTGATCAGTGCGAGTGTTTGGAATGTAGTCATCCTTTATGTAGCTTCATTTTGTAAATTTTAACCCTCTTGTCAGCCTTGTTCTAAAAGTAGTTTTCTTCAAATGTGGATCCATGCATCTTATGTACATCCTTGCATGTATGAGTTGCACAATTAGATGCACCAAGATATGCCCATGCCCCAGAGAAGAAGCTTCAGTTTTTGGTCTAAACGTTATTAAATTTTTGCAGTTAGTGGAATCATACGTTGTTGATGATATTTTTCCATTCATTTAATGTTCATTTTTTTAGCCCGTGGTAAGATTTTTCTTGTCATGCTGATCACAATCTCTGCATCTTCTCAACGATTCTTGCTAATTAATCCTTTAATCGCTGTAAATGCAGCTCCTCCATTACGACATAAGATACGTTCCATGCTTCATTTTGCTGGACAAATATGGAAGGGCAATAGCAAAGACAGGGGTTCCGAGCAGCCGGCTACATGTAATAGCAGGTCTCTCTTATCTTCTCAAGATGAAGCGCCACTCCAAAAAATGAACACTTGGTTTCAACTCTGGGTCCTGAACAACAAAAACAGAACTGTCCTGCTTGTAAAAATTCATGTGAGACATGTTTTTGGAATCTCAATGCAATAGATTTAATTTAATTGAATGTTTGTTTTTTATAAGATTCTTAATTTTAGTACAAGGTCGCACAGCGATGGCTCTTTACTATTTTCACTTCTACATCACTAGATAAAGCCATAAAATAGTTCACTTCTACATAATTTTTTTGGAATTTTCATCTTAGAAGCATTTACAATATCTTTTTATTTATTTATTTATTTATGTTTTTAGTAAAGGATTAAAATGAAAAAGAAGCCCTAAGTCTTGCCCGTAGGTTACTAATTAACAGTTTTTATTGCATCAATTTTGTTACAAAAAGCCCTAAATCAACCCCATGACATAAAACAAAATAAAATCTAAATGTACAACGCAGGTGGTGCATTGCTAATTTAGGGTCAGAAGCATTGAAGCAGCCAAGCCTTCTATCCCAGTTAGTCCCCACTCCAAGTTGCTCTCGGTGTGTATGTGGCTGAGTCTCGCCGAGCTGCCTCTGAGGTTTGATCGGTCGGATAAAGATGAAGGTAAGGAGTCTTAAGTTGTAAAATATGAGAGCTTAATTTCACAGCTCAGGTGGAGCAATGGAGCATCACTGCTCGGCTGGTCAGCATGATGGGCTCTCACTGGAGTGTGACTGTAGTGCTTGGGCTTGAGCTTGGCCTAGGCCTCACGTGGCTACGCCCCTGGCTTGAGTTCTACTGTGCTGTCAGGCCTCCAGTAAACCGTTTGGGCCTTTTAATTTAGGTTGTCAGCCTTGCGTCAGAGTGTGGCAGCTCCACGTGTTATTTCTTGATGATGCCACTTGTCTGCTCCTACTTGGAGGGGACCCCCCCCCCTCGCTAAAGAAGTACAGAGTTTCTGAAGGGAGGTTAAGTTGTTGGTGGCAAATGAAATGATGTGGTCCACTCTCTACATCTACTTTTATACACCTTGTCAAGAACCACTCTTTCTAATAATTGAATCTCAATAAATTTGTCACTTTAATCTTCATAAATCATAATTGCCTCTACAAGTTCAAATTCTGTTCGTTTGAGCATTAATATGATTTTAAGTTGTAGATGTCATTAACCATCATTTAACCCTAAGGGGTAGATCACTTGGCCAAAAACCCTTGGAAACCAAGGTGAGGTCATGAGTTCGAACCTTAGGGCTAGCTCCTCGGGCGTTCAACATAGTAAGGTTGATAGGTCATGCCTCTAGTGACGGGTAACCAATTCCTAAATCTGGGTGTAAGCAGGAATCTCCACTACTATGCGAGTCCGTGTCTTACTGATGTGTGTATTGAGGAGCCTGTGCACACATCCGGAGTTTGCCCATCGATTCTACTCTGATTAAACGGTATTAGGTATCGATTCCGAAGTCGTCAGAGGACAGACTGAGAGGATTTATCATCGCATCCAAAAAAAAAACCATCATTTTCTCTCATGTTTTATTTGAATGTTCAAATTTCAAAACTTGCTTTGTGTGATTCAATTACGTTACTGTTACTGATACTGCTGCTTGCACGTTCTACCCCACTTTCTTAATCAAAGAGACATTTTAATATGCCAGCAATGGGTAGTGTGCCCATCTGCCATGGCCAGGGTAGTTAGCACAGTAGCAGCAGCTGGTGATTCTGCTTCTAGCAGGGGCATAGGAGCAAATAAATTTAAAACCCATCTGCCATGACCAGGTGGTTTATCTATTCCTTTCAGCTCAGCCTACGAAGGGAATTTTTTTAATGCTCTCTGCAACTAAATAAGGAATTATAAACCAACTCGGGAATAGAATTTACTGAATCCATAATTATTAATATGCAGCAATAGATATATATTGATTCTGTTATTTTTGCATTTATTCCTTCTATTGTCCTTTCAATTAAATATTAGGAAAACTTTACCACTTTTGAATTTAAATTTTAGACCCGATTCTTTTTATTACTAAAATTTAAAACAGTATAGTTATAAAGTATTATTACAGCTTACAGTAATATTTTTTAAATGTTAAAACAGGACATTTTTTTTATTATTATTTTCACTAAACCCTGAAATATATGTTTGGATCTCGGAAAGGATAAACGAAAGGAAATGAAAGCGAGCAAAATTGTTTAAGAAAGAAATCCATTTATAAACAATTCCAAGTATTTTCTTTTCATCCTTTTCCAACTTTTTGAAATTCAAATAGAGATGGGAAAAAAGAGAGGCTATAATAACTAATAAGAAATAACAGCTATTTTGGGCTTCTGACAAGTTTAGCTATCATTGGTCCTTGTAAGCCATATGGTATCTCTCCACTCATTTGAAAAGTCTTTTATGAGGGTTTGATTCTTTGGACAAGGGATGATGGATTTATGGGATGGCCGGGAGAGGGCCGGAATCACTCTTCTCCGGTTGTTTGGTAGAAGGAAAATGCTATACATTGCTACAACTATCACTACAAGATACAAATGTTGTGAATTTTCAAAACTACATATTTGTGATTTTCCAAAACTACTCTCATTTATCTCTTGTAGCGATACTTGTAGTGAATTGTTGTAGCTATGTATAGCATTACTCTTTTAGACTAATTGATAGATTATGGTCACACACAACTGCACCCTAACCCCACCATAATTAGAATTTTGCAAGCTTGATTAATCACTCAACTTCAACCAGACCTTCCTAATCTTGAACCCAGAATCCAGTGCAGCATTGTTATTGATTTGTTGGTTGAATTAGAGTCATTTTAATTATATAATTAATAATTAAAAATATATTCACAATTTTATGAGAAATTAATAATATACATCCCAACACTTTCGTCCCTAACTTGCATTTTGACTCGCTAACATAAATTGTCATGCATGTTAGAAGTTAGAACATCTCCAATAGCATGGAACAAAGTGGCAACTTCACCACCACTTTGAGGTAGAAGCCATTCCAAAAC
Source organism: Hamamelis virginiana (assembly GCA_017140935.1). NCBI lineage: Eukaryota > Viridiplantae > Streptophyta > Magnoliopsida > Saxifragales > Hamamelidaceae > Hamamelis > Hamamelis virginiana. The sequence goes on along the minus strand of JAESVK010000704.1, from coordinate 465,044 downwards.
ATCTCCGAGCCAATCTATTAAAAGAAAAAATCGTTTTCCACATTCGACTAGCCACTTAAAAACATGAAAAAAACAAAAAAAACAAAATGTGCAAATTTTATCTTTTCTCACACATAGCATATTAGCATGAAGAAAATAAAAAAACAAGTACTCATTTTTTCAATTTTTTTAAAGCTGACATAGTAATTCACGTTAACTGACATGTAAGTCAGGATGAGAGCTCGGACTGGTGAGACACATAGTAACACTCTAATTCTATAAGAGTAATATTTAGGAGATCAAATTTTTAAATCAACCAACATGACAGACAGTAAGATAGAATCTCTGTTTAAAAAATACACTAAAAGGTGGAGATTTTATCATGCAATCACATCATTTGATTTAAAAAAATTGGTTCATTTAACGGTTTTCATTCTACAAGTACGCATATATTGATATATAGCAACTGTTCCCCGCTGGTCATGAATAATATGATCGATAAGCACCCTGAAAATTCATTGAAGAAAAACATGAGAATGACAATAACTAATTACAGTCAAAATCCATTCATGCTCATGAGTCATGACAGCATAAATAAAAAGTAATGTCATGGTCTAACCCAACAGACAAGAGAAAATGACACAATTAAGTAAAAGAAATCTTGCCCAAAAACCCAAGTCAGGAATGAACTTTTGCAGGTAGCTAGGTCTTGAGTAGATCGATTGCTCTTCTTGGTTCATCTGTTGATGGGTTTGAATTGGATTTGATCATGGAACAGACCCAGTAGAGATATTAGGACCACGTGGTGGTGGACTGCTTATTCTTCCATCAATGCAAGATGAACATTTATGCTCTACCCAACTTTCAAGATCATATTGGCCGTTGTTCATTATTCTCCTGCTGGAGCAGAGCCGTCCGATCACTCCCGCGATCACACCTAAGATTATGATCACAATTAGAACTGCGATGACCGGACCGATTGATCCGTGGCCTGTGTGGGTGCTGTAAGAATCATGTGTTATAGTCACTGGTGGTGGTTGCTGCACCTGATCTTGTGGCATTGACATTTTTGGCCGAGACCCAGAATTAGCCTACTCCGTTTAAAACTGAAATGATTCTAATCATACAATACCTTGTGCATTTTTTCCAGGTTCTGCAGCTTGCAATACTTCACAATCCTGTTAGCAATTCATCAAGACGAGAGAGAGAGAGAGAGAGAGAGAGAGCCTCTTAAAAATGAGCAAATGAAAATGGGTAAGAGGGAGATACGCTGCATCCTGACATCATAAAAGTTGCGAAGGAGCCAGTTAACAGTGCATCTCGTTGAGCGTGTCATTAAACTCATGACTTTGTTCTTTTGTAACGAATAAATAGTAACGATTTGTAAATCAAAATGCTATTCAGCCATCAATTTTAATTACTTTTTACTCTATTTTAACAGCTATTTATTTTTCATTTGTTATGTTATTACACGATTGGAGTAAGTTGGAGTTTCGCTCCAATTATAATAGGACATGTCTGTATAGATAATATGAAATCTACTATAAGGTGCATCTTACACAATTTTGCATAGGATTTTTGAGAAATTTAACTGTGAAAAACTGGTAATATTTTGAAAAAATAATTAAAAATTAAATGGATGGTTGGATGGTGCTTTTATTTTATAAATTCTAAAAGCTCAATAAATTATTATTGTTCATTCAATAGTATTACACAGGATTTACAAAACTTTATATTTTAAAATCTTCTAAACCAAACAAGAGATTTCAAAGCTTTAAGAAAGAATAAAAACTAGTAAATTTCGAAATACTTAGTATTAAAGACAGCAGTTGAGGGCTTATTACCACGGTAATTTTATTGTCACCACCCACCATCATCATTACCATCCACTATCAATCACTGACCACCACCACCACCTATCTCTAATCACCAACACGACAATCATCCGTACCCACTTATCACTCCGACCAGCTGCTCACTTCTCACCCAAATGATTTTAGTCATTCAATTAATATTGTCTTTGTTCCAAAGATATTGTCAAAAGTCTCACTACCATCCAAACAATTTGATTTGTTGAATTAATTGAATGATTAACATCATCTTAGGGAATATAATGTATTCATATGACCAATTATTTGGTGGGTCCAATAAATTTTTGATGATGATAACAGTGTCCATATAAATGGAAGAAAATATGACTAAAGATCGAGGCATATGATTTGCATTTGAGAGTGGATAGATTCGACTTAATGGAAAATCATTGCCCTCCTTCATTATCCCCTCTTTTAACTGACATTTGTGTTCTACTGGTATCTCTCCTCCTAGTAAAGGGTGAAGTCTTAGATAGAGTGCTTGAACTCGATCTCAAGTTTAAAAAGAGTTACTTTATATTGTATAGCTTGATGATTTTTTATTTTTATTTTTATTTTTATTTTTTTATAAAAGATGGAGGTTGAATTCAAAGAGGAGGTTAGAATCCCAACTAAGTTGGCACCCTATACCCTCAAAATCATGTGCCATCTCTTATAAGCAAGAAAAAAAATTGTATTCTATTTTTATACCTGCCATGTATAATTGGGCTGCGTGAGCGTGACAAAAGTTGCAAGTCCCATTGTGTGCATTCTTTCATCAAAAGATTAACTCAGCTGAATAATTTTGGCAAATTTGATAAAAAAAAAAAATCTCTTTTAAAAATTTGGTCAAAGGGTAATTAGAAACCTAACATACAGTAAAGAATGAAAAGGAAGAGTAAATTCAGAATGTTGGAATCCTAGGAGGCCAATCCCTGGAAAAGGCCCTTTTTTCAAATGGTCCAAAAGTTTTTTCAGGACTTTTCTAAAAAAATTGATGGAATGGATTTAAGAAGCAATATATTTTCAAAATTCCCACATACAAAACTAGTTAAATTTTCTGCTAAAAAACAATGAGAAAGATCATACATACATGATAAACTTTGTCATGGTGTAAAATGGTGCACAACTTATAACCACTGTTTGGCATAACTTTGGGGAGAGAGAACTTCTCTACTGGTAAAAAATTTAAAAGGGGAATTGTTAATGGCGCTCCAGGGTGCTCCCACTAACCAAATAAATGGGTGAAATTCCCATTTTACCCTACTACCAAACAAACTCTATTTTTAATGGAGAACAAAATGAGAATTTCACCTATTTATTTTGGTCCAATAAAAATGGAGAGCGGTATTAACAATTCCCAAATATGAGGCATATGTGCAATCTGGCTTACTGCAGTGGCGGTACGAAGAAGCATGGTAGTTGCAGTCGGCGGCCAGGACATAATGCACGAATTTAAAGATGTCATCATAGCAAAGGTCCCACAAATTTATAGCCTTTTCTTGACATTATTTTCAATGGCCATGCCCAGGACCTAACCATTCACCCTCGCCAACTCACCTTAACCCGTTCTCATTCACCTTTCTGTAATGTTCAATTGTTCTGTTAAACCAAGATTTGTCTCTACATTTCACCGGGTGAAATGGTAATGTTGCTGCTCATTGGATGACCAATATATATATATATATATATATAGAGTTATAATTTAGTGAGCATTTGCTGATATGATTATTTTTCTTTCTATATATTCTTATCAACGCATTCTCAAATAATTTGTGTAGACGTTCCATGTGTCACGATTTCATTGAATGTTTCCCTATTTTCGGAAACATATATTCTCTTCCATCTAACCGTTTCCCATTCATTTAACTTAAAAGTGAAGTCAACACAAACTAATTGAGTACATCAAAAAAAAAAAAAAACCTACATATAAACACAATTTTAGGGGATTTAGCTCCACCATGTCTCTTCGAGCAAGGAGTTAAGACCCAATATTGATAAATCTCATTAGTAAATCAACCTTATTAAGGGCCCGTTTGGGTTAGCTTTTTTTAAAATCACTTTTAGAGTTTAAAATTCCACTTGATGTAAGAGATGAAGTGACAATCGTTTCTAGACAACTTGATGAATGATAGGATTGTTGAGAAATTTTCATACTAGAAGTGTTTGAGGCAAGCCAAACTTTTGCCACAATCACTTCTAATATAGATGCAAAGACATGATTTGACTATAATTTTATAGAGATATGTAAAGAAATAGTTTTCAAAAAGTGATTTTAAAATAAACTAACCCAAACAGGCCCTAAATATGTTCAAGCCATTCAATATCAATAAAATTATTTGTGCAGTGCAAATACATTCCGAAGGGTGTGTTAATCAGAAGTTTTTAATTCAAATAAATTCTGCACTGACACAGACCAAATAGCATATCCTATTTCTATATGCTGACATGGCAAAGAGCCCCCGTGCGTGTTGAAGCTTAATGAATCAATCTAACTAGAGAGCCAAATCTGAACCTTAAGTCTTATGCAACAAGGCATGCCGCTCCTGTGTTTAGATAATGACATGGCAAGCTGGCCTTCAAAAATTTTTCTTTCGAATGCCATGTCTCTACCACTGGCCAGCATGAATGAGACATGACAAGGCAAGCCTAGTCATTAGATCACATAGTCCAACATGCATACTGCACATAATTTGATTTTCAAACTACGCTTGTGATAGTTTCTGGATGCTGATGTGCATAGTTCAACTATAACATCAATCACCTTATCCATTTAAAAATTAAGAACATGCTTTTCTTACCGGTTCATTTGTGCCGTGCCGACTCACAGCTACTCCACAGCTACTGATGAGACAACAGACACTGTCAACTTTCGAATTTGATAGCTGAATGACACTCACTCAGTGTTAAATGAATAAATGAGAGAGAGAGAGAGAGAGAGAGAGAGGCTATGTCAGGCAGAATGAGGAGTTAGTACAGGAAGTCGGTTCAAATGGCATTGCTCTATAGATTATTCAATTATACAACTTCACATGTCCCTAAGTTAACTGAAGGTGTACTTTTAACTGAATGAAGGATCCATACGACCATAATGTCAGACCACAAGATCATGAAAATACAACAGGGCGCACTCCCAACACTGCATCTACATTGCGTTGGGGGTGACCCAGAATACACAAAAGATGGCACGTCAAGCCTTATATTGCAGTCAACAAATTTAGTAATAACAAGTTACCCATCCAACAGCTCTTGAACCATGTTTCTGGCTTCAGTGAGAGGGTTTGTGTAACAGACTTCTCTAGCCCATATATTTTGCATGGAATGCATTGTCATCTCCATTTCTGCAAGGTGTTTCTCCAACCGCCCAACAGCATCCAAATCCATCACGCTACCGAGAACAGTCTGCCAAGACAAAGGACAAAGTGACTCATGTACCAAATTTTCCAGCATACAGGAAGAGAAATGAATATTCGCAAATAAACGAGAAAAAAAAAAAAAAAAAAAAAAAAACGAAAGAAAGAAAGAAAAGAAAAGAAAGTAAAACAGTGAATGCAATAGACCCAACCAGAGGAGCATGCAAACCCAAACACATCAAATATTTGATAAATTTGTAAAGCAGATAAGAACAATATCTTAAAAAAAAAAAAGTTGTCAAGCAAATGTAAAAATCAACAACGCGACCACCGCTTAGCATATTCAAATAGAAGAGTTTATTAAGAGGGAATTCAGAGTTGTGGCAGCATAACCAAATGAAATCACTATGTTCAGTTTTTCATAGCATTTAAATGAGTATCTAGAATCCACAACACTTACTATTCTAAAATTTCAATCAATGAACTCATCCTTATACTGTGTTATTATTTTGGAAAGTTGGAAAGACACCGCTATACATGATGAACTCTTTGCCTTCTAACTTCAAATGCTATAAAATTAAAAGTTAATCATTCCATTTCCACATGGTGTCAAACCACTCATACACCAATTATTCATTTTATTTCTGGTTGTAGGGACGTTAGAAGTTTTCTCTGTAAATATAATCATGTCTGTTTAGTAACTCACCCAAATTGTGCCAAAGCAAGCATTGAGGATAATGAATTTGAGGAGGTTCTCATCTGAGCTGCTGAAGGCATTATCTGAACTGACAGAAAAAGAAAGATCTAAACAAGAAGAATCGCACATGGATCCATAATTTTTCACAGTAATTCTTCCATGCTTCTTCAACATTTTATCTACATGATAAATTGCAGTTCTGCTGGCCTTGTCCATCCCAATACCCTTTAATCTCCAGCAACTGCTTCCAAAAGCACTCTCTGGGATTTTTTCATGTAGCCTTAGCAAGGTTGCTGCTCTCTCAGCATTAGCCCAGCAACAACACAAAGATGATCCATCGTCTACAAGAGCGTGAGAAAAATAAAATTAAAGACAAAAAATAAGGAGGTGAAATCATACCACAGATGGTATGACTACATATGCAGGAAAAAACCCTTGCAAAAGTGAACTTCATGAAAAGTAGAGATGATGACTCTTTATCAACTGAAAGTTTATTAATATACCAATAACTGGATGAAAACTTCTTTCAGAATGCAAAGGAATTTTATGACCATTGTATCATCACGAACAAATTGTGCAGTTCACTTGTGTGTCATTCAGGAAATTTTAACCATGCCATCATGCAAGTTACTTATCCAACCGGAGTTGTAATATGATGACCTGCAAAATACGGCAGCATTGCTTTTGGACTCTTCAGATGTCGTAGATAATGAAAAAAGGTTCGAAGTCAATGATGGGTGGTTTCAAATGTATGGAATCTCGTGTTCGCCTCATACAGGAATGGATTGAAGATCCAGATTGTTCGCATACCATTTTCTAGAATACAGGAGAGATTCCCAAAATAGGCTTCGATTGAAGCAGCTTTATATAACAAGTGACGTGATTCCTTTAATTCCAAGTAATTATAATAGACTTTAAAGGCCGGCCCAAAAGGGAAGACGGACTATATTAATTGTTCAACAACATCACCAAGGGTCCCCATCCAGTCTCTGCAACACTTTGCAATAAAGGTTCCAGATCTGACACAGGCATTCAAATATATATATATATATATAATGTCACCCACCCACCCACCCAGAGAGAGAGAGAGATGCATACATAGACCAAGAAAGAAGAGACAGAGATGGAATTTCCGGGGGAGATTCTGAAAGGTTATTGCATATCAAAACTTATCTTCTATGCTGTCCAATCTTGAGGCTTAAGACTATACTCTTGTCTATGAAATATGTAAAGCCTTAAGTAATGTCTATTGTCTACAGCTCCAGGAAAGGCCTAGATGCTGTGCCGCAAGACAATTACACCAAAACAAACTACTGGTCGGAACCCGTTGTATTTTATAAATCCTGGCTAATGCAAGGTCTAGTCATTGGTTCGATGATCCTTTAGGGCTTTAACTAGACTAACACCCTCACATATTCCTTGACATCAGCATTTTGTTAAAAATAAACAAAATAACGTACCCAGTACAAAACCAGCCAGTGGAATATCAAAAACAGGTGGCTTTGTGTGACTTTTTGATTGTGGGACATTGTATTTTCTATCCTTCTTTTCCAGTACCAGGATATGAATTGCCAGAACCTGTCAAATTACTAACAGGTAAATCATCATTACCAGCATTCACAAATTTGGAATTAGCTTCACTCACCTGGGAACAAGAACCCAAATTGGAAGGAGTGTAATTAAAATATGAGTTTAATACACTTGTAAAGCATGAAAACTTATAGATCAAGCACCGCTTACCCTGCAGTGAAACTGCACTGGCTTAGACACCATGCACTGAATCAATTCAGAAATCAAACCTGAAGAAACAATGTCCAAAGAGGCAACATTGTACAAATTTGAAGTAGACCATATATTAGAACACTCATCACTGTATTGGTCATTGACTACCCTTATGGAGTTGACTACAATATGTGACACAGCCGTCAACATGAAATCATTCTGCCCACTGGAAAAACAAGGAACAGTTAATATGATTGGAAAAATTATAGCTAGAAGTAAGTAATACCTAAGGAAACTAATTTACAGGCAGTCTTCATTAACTGTGCAGATATGAAGTGAACTATGAGTATATAGATAATATATACAGGCAATAGTTAAAGTTCGCATATTAAATACAGATATGAAGTGAATTATGAGTGTATAGATAATATATATACAGACAACAGTTAAAGTTCGCATATTAAATAACAGAGTGAAAATGAAGTACCCTGATTGAAGGATTCGATGAAATGTTGCATTTACACCAGGTCCAAATCCAATAGGATAAGCATGTTTACTTAGAGTACCTAAGATCCTCACCTACTTGATGAATATATGGAATAAGTTAACACATACTATGTTCAAATCGATATACTTCAAAAAAAGAGGGTGTAGAACTGGCATTTACAATGTGATGGTCCATCGAAAGATGAATACAGACACTGCTTACAGCTCCCTGGAAAAAACTCAACTGATGAACACGAAGGCTTTCATGGCTTAAATGTGCTTCAAGAGAACTGTGATCAAAACTATGTACCGCCACGACATGTCCATGTAGAGATATTAGATTTCCTTCAGACAACAGGCAATTAGACTCAGTGGTTGCAGGAGTTTGCACTGTATCGGTCATTGTGGTCCTAACACATGGAGAAGTGTTGGCAACCTCTTCCAGTGTCACAGCTGGCTTGATCAGGTTGTCCTCCAATACCTTAAGATGTACCTCCAAGAGAGTTAATGCATCAGCAGAAATGTGGAGATCAACATCTGAACAGGTTTCAGGACATTTGCTGGCAGGGCCAGATTTCTGGAGTAGCAGATCATTCTGATGAGAACCTCCCAACGGAGCCTCATTATTGATAATAGAAGACTCAACTGATGCAGGATCATGTGATGGATCAGTATAAGAAAGGAGCTCATCAGATGAGAATGAAAGGCTCCACAGATGTGTTTTGGAAGTGACAAGAACTTTAGTACCGCTGACATATTCAGGGTCCTTGATATTACAGAAGAGATCTTTCTCAAAATGCTTTGTGATGTAATAACCACCAATGTGCAGCAACTGCAATTTAGATGACAATCAGCACAAGTTGTGTTACAGTGTGAATGAAAGCATTGAACGGGATAATTTCATCACTGCAACAACTAAAGAGGAAAGTTTGGCACACCTGATATTTGGAAAAACATTCGGACTTGAATTCCAACAATACTTTCAATGAACTTGGTTTGCAACTAACACCAACCTTCAGATTAGCTTTTGTGCAATACAATAACCCTGAACTAACCAGGCTGCAATTGTTGACACTTCTAATGGTAGCCAAACATGGAACTTCTAGTGGACTACTCAAGTTACAATATTTCCTCTTCCCACTGTATATCCTGCAAGGACTGGAACAATCATTCAGATGGACACATGATTCATTGTCCACATCACCCAAGTCATCCATTAAGCCTGAACATAATGCCTTGCTTGATGCATGATCAATTTTACATCTCTTACAAGAAACATGTTCTTGGTAATTTCTGCTGCCACAATATTCCATGAATTTTGGAAGCTTGTCCATGGAAACCGTAGCTGGAAGAGTACTTTCATCCTTTCCAGCAAGAAACAAATCCCAAGGCAGCACTATGGCCTCAGCAAACATACTTGCCCTGTTCGAAATAACTGGATCACCTTGAAACTGCAAAACATATATAAGTGAAAATAACTGGATCACCTTGAAACTGCGAAACATATATAACTGCTGGATGAACAATAAATAAATTACTGAGACAGGATTTGCTGTTTTCCACAACCAAGCTTGTTGAGTTCTCATGCTTTAAGACAAGAGTATTTGTTTGAAGCAGCAATAGAGAACATAACAGCAAATAAATACGAAGATATAATTTGACATACCTTTTGTAGCACAGGAAACTTGTGTGTTATCAGAACCAAATGGAACGTTCCACTGTTCAGTTCCTTCAAATCATCTTTCCAATCCACACAAGAATTAAAGAGAAGATTTCTGCAGGTTGCATTTCGCAATTGAAAGTAAACATACATTGCAACGTTCATTTCTCTTGCTGATGAAAGACTATGAAAGATACTTCTGCATGAGAATGACTCAAGTAATACTGAACGATCCACCAGTTCAGGAATACCTTCCACAACAAGACTATAGTCATTTATCTGAAAAGCCAGAACATTATTCAGTGACTGCAGAGACCTGAAGGATATGTCACACAAATGCATAACATATTTTATTACATTCCAATCAGGTCATGACAAGATGACTGAGAACAGGTTGTGACATCATCATCAAATATAACCTCATATATGTTGTTGACATCCCACATTGAAGGAAGATCTGGTATAACGACATCAATGCTGCCAGTTGCATCAATCAACTGCAACCTTCCAGAAGATGGAGAAATCTGAGTGAACAATAGAAAACCATGTTAAAATATGAAGCAGTTCACGAATCGACCCAAGCTATCTTGAGCTGAGAAAGAACACAATCAGCATTTGAAAAAACTTCTGCTCGTTTTAAGAGTTCAATTGCTCTGCAAAGTAAAACGGCATGACATCAACATAATGCAAATATTAAAACAATAAATTAAATTTAACATGTAAGTCCTCTTTTCCTAATCACAGTTGTCTTCTGCCCCTTCCTTTCCATGTTTATCCATTCCTAGTGATACAACCATCAATGTATCACAGGCTTGCTTATGCACGCACACTCAATTCACACACGACAAAAATGGTAGAGACAATTACATATAACAAGCTTAGAACAGAATTAATATGATGAAACAAAATAAAATTAAATTACTAACCTTTAGACTTCCAAGCAAAACAATACCTATATCTTCACTAGAAAAAATTCTTCTAACTGATCGATCATAAGATTTCCCTTCACAGGACAGAAGGCCAAATAGGTTGCTATCACCCATTGTTTTACAATCTTTTCCCACATGTAACAGCGTTTTTGTCCATGTGATTTCACAATGATGGACAAAATAAGAGATGGGTACAACCTGAAAAAATGGAAATAATAATGGATCTTCATTTTCCATAATGCATTAAGAAGTCCCAAGTAGCCACAAAAATGTGACTACTCCGTGCAGCCCAGATCAAATATGCCCTCCAAAAAGACAAAGCAGATATATCCCAAAGGGTTTTATATAAATAGGCCTTGGACTTTACCAATTTCGGGTGATCATAATTAACTTCACCACCGCAGTCACATGACTCATGCTTACAGAATTCCATGAATACTCCATGCTGCCAAAAGAAACTTAAATCAATGATGACAACAAACTAAAAAATTATAAAGCACCCACTCGATACAACTGCAAATTTATTGATTTACCCGAGATTGAAATACTGACAAAGGTAAACATGAACTAGCAAACATCTGAGCCAGTCCTTCTGTCTGGTAACACCTTACAACCATTCATGTCAGCTTAGCAGAAAACTATATAGCAATGATATGAAAAAGAACAAAAAGCTCGAAAGTAAAATAAGAAAGTCTGCCTCAATGCTAGCTATATCAACAACAATTTTAAGCTGGGTAACTTACATGCTTTGATCCAAGGATCTCTTTCTCAGATAAGATCCCATCAAACTTTTTCCTGAAACATGAGACTACAAGTAATACCCTGAGTGCAAGACACCCAGTTAAGTGAGTCAATCAGAAATATCCGAAAATATGAACACTACTTAGAAATATAAATATCACCCACCAGAATCTGGCTGAAAATGCCAATGATTCAATGAACTTCTCCAACAAGCTCTGAGATTGACAAACCGCATTATGACACCTGCAGCACACAATTGACTTATGTTCAAACACTTGATCATAATTCACTCTATAGGAATTCAGATTGGGATAAAATGAGCTTCAATTTAGCAATTCTTACCCAGTTTCCAAAGGCGAGAAGGATTCTACATTAATGCTAGTCTTAAAGCAAGCCCCAAGTATAAGCATTTTCCTCCCAGAAAATTTTGAATTCACAAAATGGACATTTCTCGCAGATATCTACCAGGAAGCCAACAATTAGGGGGGGGGAAAAACTATAGTGCCACAAATTCTCACCGGTGCTTAGAAACTTTTCACTTTCTTTGCATTAAATCTATTATAAATAATAATAATAAAAAGTAGCAAATTTCTCCTACTTACAAGAGCGCCCACTCTGAGACTGTGTGGCAGAGTAAGTAATCGCTCTGTTAGTAAAAGCCAAACTTCTTCGTCCAGTTCAACAACCATGCCTTGCATGTATACGCCTTTGACAATGCCAGTATACACACCACATTCACCTTTCCCTTCAATAACAGTCTTCCTATACGGCAGCCATCTATTGGGCAACCTAGGCATATGCAAGAAAGTTTTCTCTGTGGTTACATACATCAAGTGAGACTCCTCCTTCCCTATAAAAACTAAATTCTTCTTCAAGCCCGAAAGCGAACAAATATTTCCAATAAGCTTTGAAATTACAGGATGCCAAGGCGACGCAGACCCACAAAAGTACACAATCACACGTTTGGTAAAAGAATGACTAGAATGTCCTAGAGTTGAATCATGTAAACCCATCACCGACTCTTTAGACTTACAAAATTTGCACTCACACACCATTATTTGCAGAAGGAATCCACGTATATTTGCTGAACCAGTAGTATCTGAACCAGCATTGCTTCGAGAAGTACACGGCACCACCGAAACAGGGCTAATGGATTCTAATGCACCATGAACTCGATATCGAGCCTTGGAATTGTCATAACGAGCAGGGGAAGAATCCAAAACCAACGGAAACGAATCAACATTCGAACAACACCGACTAATTACACCACTCGAATCCAGAAAACTCCACTTAATAATCTCCAAGAATCCACCGCCGCGCTTAAAAGGAATAAAATTCCAAGAAATGACATGAATTTTCTTCCCCACGATTCGAACATCAAAATTAAGAATGTCGCAGCAAATCGTTGACGAACCATCGGAGAATACAAAGCAATTATTGTTCGAGTAGTGAAGAGTCCGAGATGAAACAGAAGGATCGCCGTGGGTAGGGAGGGTTAGGGTTCCGACGAGAATTGCCGAGTGGTTCAGGGGTTTGAGGATTCTAGGGTTAGAGTTTTGGTTGGTGGAACGTCCGGTTGCCGACGGTTGATCTGAGGGTTGAGGCTTGTGGTTTGAGACGGAAGATGGAGGAGGAATGGGATGAGTAGAGAGAGGAGAGTGGAGAGAGAAAGTGGCGGTGAAGGGACGAGAACGTTGGAGGAGATCAAATACTGTGAGGATTTTCTCAGCTTCCATTTACAACCGATCGATAAGGAAAGGGTTGCATACCTACTGCAAAACTGGCAGGTCTTGCGAGTCGCTAGGGTTGAGAGGAAGCTGATGAAGCAGAGATGAGAAGCAGAGCGGGAACAAGGGTTTTTTAAACGGTTTTGTTTTGTACTTTTGTATTTGTTTTCGGCTTTGGGAGCGACGGTTTTGTTTCGTACCAAAACAAATGTGGATAGACGTGTTGAAAATTTATTGGCATGTGTGTCCTATTTTAAGTGGTGAGATTTTTGTTTTTAAACTGCTTTTATTTTTTTCACACCACTCAAATCACGACACGTCAGGGTGATTTTTAGTTTTGGATTTAAATATCGGGTGATGTAGAATTGTTGTGTATTTATATATCTTATGTAAGCATAAAGTTCATAAATAATTATGTGATATATATTTTAAAAAACTTATATTTTAATTAGATTATATATTTATAAATGTCATGGATGCCAAAAATCACGTTGATCCAATATTAAAATTTAAAGGTATTGTTATGAAAAAAACTGCTGAAAACTTTCACAGATTTTTTCAATGACATTCCCGAGAAAACGACCGTTGGATCACTTTGATTTCTTGTAGACATTATATACACAAGTATATTATCTAACCCAATGGTCAGTTTTTCAAAATATGTATTTCACAATTATTTATGGATTTCATGCTTATATAAGCTTATATAACGTATGCTATGCTGACTTGATCATTTCTGGTAATTTATAAGCTGATAAATTGAGAAAAAAAAAAAAAATTAAACAGGAAGCATGTTTCTAAGAATAGGGATCATTTAATGGGATTGCGCTATATAAAATACATGTACATAGGTTATTTTCATGCTAATATGAAAAGTTCTACCAATGCGACTAAATCATTTTGATTAGATGGAGTGATTTTGAGAGAAAATAAATGAAAGGAAAGGAGATGTGATAACTTTTTTTCTTGTTTTGAGTTTTATGAGGAGAGAAGATAAAAGAAATGGAGAGAAATGAGATGGTTCAAAATGGCAAAACCACTGTTGGCCCATTTTTTTCTTCCAAAGTGAAAAGAAATGGAAGAGAGAGAGAGAGAGAGAGAGATCTATTTAATGAAACTTAATAATACCCATTTTACATATTAATTAATAACAGAAATTAAAGATAATAAGATATTTATAGCGCGTTTGGATAAGCTTCTACATCTTGTTTTTCTACTCTTAAAAGTAAAAAAATAAAAGTTTTTTATAATGTAAAATTTTGGTAGTTACTTTTAAAAGTTGAGGAAGCAATAATTTATTGCTACCTCAACTTCTTAAAGTAACTACCAGATTTTTTGCATTCAAAACTTTCATCTTTTTACTTTTAAAAGTAAAATACAGGAAGTAGAAGCTTATCCAAACAGGCCCTTAGTTGTTGGCTTCCAATTAAGGATAGATGTATTGATAAAATGTTTATATCATGAAATTTTTTTTTTTCATTCTCTCCCACTCTTGAATCACTTTCTTTTCTCTGTAACACTCCTAAACAATAGAAAGGGAAATCATGATCTATTTTTTTGCCCTCTTTTCTTCTAACTAATGGTTTCTTTTTCTTTCTTTTCTGTCCTAAATTATCAAACAAATCTTCTTTTTCTTGCTTTTCTAAATGCTTGCATGGAGGGTTTTAGTGGTATTATCTTATTTTATTTTATTTTTTGGGTTACAATGGAGCCAAGTCCATTGATAGTTTCATTGGAATTCAGCCATGCTGACCAGGGCTCAAGTGAAGAACCTATGATTAACCATGGGATATTACAGTTGGATGAAATGCTGGATCTGTATTCTTCAAGTGAAGTCACTCTGAGAAGGGGTAAGTTTCCTCCATAGCTGCCTTGACCCAAGCAGCACCTAAGAATGTTGAGGATCAGTCTCTTCTTTATCCATTCATTGCAGGCATATAATTACCAGAGCCAATGGACATATTTAAACCCCCCTCAGATCCCCTCAATATCTAAAGAGAATTTTTTTGAAATAATCACCAAAACAACATAACTTGGAGGATATGAAACAAGTTTCAGACAGCATGTTGAAAGTTATCAACTGAAACAGAGTATTGAATTGTGAAAAGAAATCAATTGAGACAAACTGGAGACAATATCTACAGATTCATCTGAAATCCATCATTTGTCATCTGTACATGTGAGATTGTAATCTTCTTTGTTTTGGCCTTTCATTTTTCTTTTTCTATCTGTGTAAGATTAACACCTGAAGAAAGAATTT
>JAESVK010000704.1:316010-349640 GCA_017140935.1 Hamamelis virginiana | reverse complement strand
GTAGAAATTAAGAAAGTGAACTTTTTAAGCATTGGGTTTTGTAGAGCATTTGACGGGTCTTAAGGGGCAAGTACAATCATGTGGGGTAAGGTGTGTTTTGTGGTTCCTACGAATTGTCCCTTGAAGAGTTGAAGGAGAGTAGCAGGAAATTACTGATATTCATCCAAACATGGTCTTAACCCAAGAAAAATACCTAAGAAACAAAAAGAAAAAGAGGAAAGGCGCATTGTGTCAAAAAGTTGGGAGAAAAATGGCATTCAATCTTGTACACAGAATAAAAAGAGTGTAGACTTGAAACTTATCTATAATATTTTAGAGAGCGGAATGGGTTTGGCTTCTTTAATTGGTCTCTCTCTTCTTTTTATTATCAAATATTAAAATTATCTTAAAATTATTTTATAAATATAAAATATTACAAAATAATTATATTATATCAATTAATGCTGTAAAAAAAAAAAAAAAAAATACTACGTACACCAACAACATTTCTTTCATTTGTGACATGTCAATATCCTTGATAATCAATCCATGTGCATTAGGCATGGTAAAGTATCCTTCTTGATAGCTTGATTTTCTTTAAGTATGAAAGCCTCTTCAATTTAATGTCTTCTTTGTTTCTTCAAGTACTAAAGCATTCTTAATCATACACTTTCTATATAATTGAATCCCATCATTTAAAAAAAAAAAAAAAAAAAGCGCCCAAACGAAGAGATTCAGGATGTTACTATTTTCAATAAGGGCTTGTTCGTTACTTAGGATTTCGAATGGGAATTCGGAATTCTCAAGTATTAACAAAAGTTTAACTATTCATGCATTTAATAAGATTTTTAAGAATTAGAATTCTTAAAAATACCTTGTCTCCCATGAAATACAAAAATTTCAATTCTCATTTTATAGGTAGGAATTGTTATATTTTATATTTTATTTTTTATCTTTACAAGATTACTAATATCATATTCAAAATCAATTTTTTTTTTTTTAATTTTCAAAAATATTTCTTGTGTACAATTATCAAAAAGTGATTAGAAATAGTTGGTAATCATTTAACGAGATTCTTTTATTTTAAAATTAGTCAAGTGACTTAATTAAAATATGTAATTTTTTTACATTTAAAATAGCAAGGAAGATATAATTTTCTCAAAATAAGATATATTCCTATTATAAGTAAAATTAACTTAAATGTGATTGTTTTTTTTAGAATATTTGGATCATTTGAATAGCAAAAATCTTCACTTAAAAAAACTTTTAAATTCTTAAAAATTTATAATCTTTACAAAATAATTATCCAAAAGTCCATCAAAATTCTTCCATAAAATAAAACAAATGAATACCCCCTAAGAGTAACTCCAATGGTTGAATCCATTTATTTGGATCTAAATCTTTATTTATTTATTTATTTATTTTATGATATGCTATTGTGGAAAGCACAGTCATTTTGATCCAAGTTGTCTAATGGTGTACTATTCACTTTTTGGTTCTTCTCTCTTTCCCTTACTTTCCCAAAATCAAGTACAAGTTTCATGTACTTTTATGTGTCTTGAAAAAAAAAAAAATCCAAATTCCATCTAAATTTGGATCAAATTTTGGATCCAATACATTTTATATTCAGTTTTGAACCCACCATTCGAACATCTCCAATGCATTCGTGCCATTTAATGTGTCAAAGTCAAAACTTAGCACCCCAAATGGTATCGATGCCAAATTTTAGTATTTATGTGCTTGAATGAATTAATAATATTCTCTTATATATTCTATCTTTTTAAAAAGAAAATATGATATGTCATAAATGATAAGTACGATTTAAGGTGCCAAATTTGCTGTCATTGTCAAAATACGGCATTCCAAATAACACTCCATTAGAGCACATTATTTTGATATCAATGCTAAATTTTGACCATGACAATTCATATATAAGTCTGTCAAAGATGCTTTTTAAACACTATTTTTTAAACAAAGAAAGAAAAAAAGAATTTGCATCTCTTTTAAGTCTAGGATTGGAGATGGCATAAAGGGGATTGATTGTAGTTCGGATAGTATCCATATGACATTTCGGGTGGGTAACCCAATAATGCAAGTGAGAGGTCGTGTGGTGAGCGATAAAACAAGTAAACAACAAACGAGATAAACCAAATAACCAACTTCTGAGCAATTTCTCCAAATCCTACAGAGAGAAACCCAAAACCAACTTTTTCCATTCCCTGTAACCAAAAACTATCAGACAAACCACCGCCACCATCGTCCGGCGGCGATGGCTGTGACGGACTTATTCGCCGGTGAAATAGCCACTGAACTCCTCAAATATCTCGTCACCATATCCCGAAAATCATTCCTTTGCAGAGAAAGCGCAGATCAGCTCATAACCTCCATTAATGAACTCCTCCCCATAATTCAAGAGATCAAGTACACCGGCGTCGAACTTCCGGCGTATCGCCAATCCCATCTCGACCGGTTCTCGGAGACTCTCCGCGAAGGCGTGGAACTCGCCAAAAAAGTCATGGGCTCCGGCAGGTTTAACGTCTACAAGAATTTACAGTTAGCGCGAAAGATGGAGAAGTTAGAAAAAAGGGTCTCGAGATTCTTGAGTGGTCCAATGCAGGCCCACGTGTTGGCTGATGTGCACCACTTGAGATTCGATACCACTGAGAGATTTGACAAGCTGGAACAGAGGCTTGGGGATATGAAGATTGGGGTCAGCGGTGGCAGCGGCTGCGGAGAAGGAGGGTGGCTGGAGGCGGCGGTGAAGAGGGTGGAGATGGAGGAGGAGAGGTGGGAGGGTAGTTTAGTAAATTTTGTTGGGGTGGGGATGTCTCTGGGGAAATCGATGGTGAAGGAGATGGTTATTGGGAGAGATGATTTGAGAGTTGTTGGGATTTGTGGGATTGGTGGATGTGGGAAGACGACTTTGGCTAGAGAGGTTTCCAAAGATGATCAAGTTCGAAGTAAGTTTTTGCGAATTTGTTTTTGGAAAACGTTTTTTAAATTTACTATTCAGTGGGGTTTCGAAGTAATTTTTGAATCTTGTTTTTCAAAAGCGTTTTCTTAACTGTCCGGTGGGTTTTCCTTTTCTTCTTTTTATTATTTTGTGCCTTTTTTTTACTCTATGTTTATGTTAATGATTCTGTGTTAACTCTGTTTGGTAGCTTGGAAAACAGAGGAAAAGGTGGGAAAATCAAATTTTAAGTCTTAACTCACTGTTTTAATGGGAACGATGTGGGAACTTACTAGTAAATGATGATTCAGAGAGATACCTGCTAAAATTATGGAACCAACTCATGTGTCTATATTAAAAGCTTATCAAATTGATTCAAGGGCTCCAATTGACTCTGTTTATAACCCTTTTCAGGTTACTTCAAAAACAGGATTTTGTTCTTGACAGTATCACAGTCTCCAAATGTGGAGCAGCTGAGGGCGGAGATTTCGCGATTTGTTACAGGCAATACTTTTGTGGGTTCTAATGATATGATTCCACAATGGAATCTTCAATTTGATTGGATAATTCCAACGCGAACCCTCGTGGTTTTGGATGATGTTTGGACACTAAAGGATCTTGAAAAGCTTATTTTCAAGTTACCCGGATGCAAAACACTTGTGGTTTCTCGATTTAAATTCCCAACAGTTATCAACCTCACCTATGAAGTGGAATTGTTGAGGGAAAATGAAGCTATGTCCCTGTTCTGCTACTCTGCTTTTGGACAAAATTCCATTCCTCTTGGTGCAAATGAGAATTTGGTCAAGGAGGTAATCTCTCTCTCTCTCTCTCTCTCTCTCAAATTGAGATACTTTGCTGCTTTCTTTGCTAATGCTTCTTGGGTATGCTTTCAAATAGGTTGTGAATGAGTGTAAAAGGCTCCCATTAGCTCTTAAAGTGATTGGAGCTTCACTACGAGACCAGCCTCAAATGTTTTGGGCAAGTGCAAAGAAAAGGCTAGCACGAGGTGAAGCTATATGCGACTCCCATGGGACCAAATTGCTGGATCGGATGGCAATAAGTATCAATTACTTGTCCAAAAAGGTCAAGGAATGTTTCTTGGATTTGGGTGCCTTTCCGGAGGATAAGAAGATCCCCCTGGATGTTCTTATCAACATATGGGTTGAAGCTCACGATATCGATGAAGAAGAAGCTTTTGCCATTCTTATTGAGCTTTCAGACAAGCATCTCCTCACCCTTGTGAAAGAAGCAAGGTACATGAGTTGAAATCTGTATACTCTTTTTTGTACTTTGCCTGATTTTGCATTTAATTCTTTTGGTTTGTTGATTTAGCAGAGCTGGAGACTTATATAGCAGTTACTATGAGATCTCTGTTACTCAACACGATGTGTTGAGAGACCTCGCTCTTCATTTGAGCAGTCGTGGGAACATAAATGATCGAAGGCAATTGCTTATGCCAAAGAGAGAAATGGGGCTTCCGAAAGAATGGGAGAGGAATATGGATCAGCCATTCAATGCCCAAATTGTTTCAATTCACACAGGTATTAGACTATTATTACCCACCACCCTCTCTGGATTGAGCATAAAAAAAAAAATTAATTCAATCATGGTATCCAAGTGAATTATAAAGTATATTAATATCAAAGAATCATGCATTTCTAGAATTGGGGTGATCGGGTTTCATTTTTTCTACTCATTATGCTCACTTCTTCTGCAACTTCACAATTGCAGGTGAAATGAAAGAGATGGACTGGTTCCATATGGACTTTCCCAAAGCCGAAGTGCTCATCCTGAACTTCTCCTCAAGTGAATTCTACTTACCACCCTTTATCAATACTATGCCAAAGCTCAAGGCATTAATATTGATAAATTATGGTACCTCAATTGCAACCCTTCTCAACTTATCAGTATTCAATAACTTAGCCAACTTGAGGAGCCTCTGGTTCGAAAAAATTTCCATCCCTCAATTACCCAAAACCACTACACCTCTAAAAAGCTTGCGGAAACTATCTATAGTCCTCTGCAAGATAAATAACAGCTTCGATCAATCCGTGATAGACCTACCCCACATCTTCCCTAGCCTCTTGGACCTCACAATGGATCACTGTGACGATTTAATCAAGCTGCCTTCAAGCATTTGCAGGCTGCGTTGGATAAAGAATCTGAGTATAACTGACTGCCACAGTCTCCGTGAACTGCCAACTGATTTAGGCAAACTGAATTCTTTAGAAATTTTGAGACTCTATGCTTGCCCAAATTTAAGGACACTTCCTCCTAGCATTTGTGAGTTAGTGAGGTTGAAGTACCTTGACATTTCTCAGTGTGTTAATTTGGGATTCCTCCCTGAGAAGATTGGTGGATTATTGAGGTTGGAGAAGATTGATATGAGGGAGTGTTCACAGATTAAGTATTTACCAAACTCTGTTGTGTTGTTGCAGTCGCTGCGATGTGTGATTTGTGATGAAGAGGTTTCTTGGCTGTGGAAAGAAGCGGAGATGGGCATACCAGAGCTTCATGTGCAGGTTTCTGAAAACTTCTTTAATCTTGACTGGCTTGCAGAGTGAGCAAGAAGGCTTGTCATTCTGTTGCATTTGATGTAAATATTTTAGAGGATTAATAAATTGATGAAATTTCAAAAAGCTTTAGTGCATTGTTCTTCTCTTCTACTCTAGACTACTACTTGGCAATCTGGGTTCTGATTGGGAACAATTTAAAAGCAAAATGCAACCAATTCATCCACTAATGTATTCCAAGTTAGCTGTTGCCACTTAATTTGTTGCAGTGATACACTGGAATGTGGTCATTGGCTTAAATGGGCATACCTAAGACAGTGCAAATAATAAATGAAAGTAAAGAGACCTGTTTGTAGTCAGACTGGAAGCTACCTTGAGGGAGTGGAGATTTTCTGTCCCACTTTTTATGTTGGTTCCTGTCCCCTCTCACAAAAGTATTTCAATGTGAACTTTTGTGAGAAGGAATAGAAAGTGGTACATAAAAAGTGGGACAGAAGATCTCCACTCACCTTGAGGACCTGTATCTGAAAATTCAATCAAGTTAGGTTCAAATTTTTATTGCTATCTACTTCTCATATAAAATTATTAACTTAAAATTAATTTGAAAAAATGTGTTTATGTCTCATTTTTTTCTTTTTTCAAAACTCAATTGATTTTTTTTTTTTTTTTTATAAAAAATGGTCTAAACAATTAATGCTGATCTAAAAATTTACCGGACTCATTTTTAGATTCACCAAACAATTCTTTAATTTAAAAAATAAAATAAAATACTCATATTCCTTTATGATCGTGATCATGGACTAGTTCATATAATATTTTATATAATGCGTCAACCACCTAACTCTCCGAGTCTCCGTGGAGGTTGACTGGTGACAAATTAAGAATGCCTGCTAGCTCGCTAGCATCTTCTATAACTCAATTGATTTCGTTTTGTTCTTTTCTTCCTTTTTTAGGTTCATGAATGTTTAGGTTCATGAATGTTGAGATTTTTCATCCGACCAACTTTTGACGCGTACTCAAATACAAGTTTTAACACATTTCCTCAGTTTTGGGTTGTTTTGCTAATTGGTTTTTTTTTTTTTTTTTTTTAAAAAAATTTGACTGTTGGATTAGATACTATACTTATACATATTATATATTCTCAGGGTCTGCCCTGGAATTTGGGTGGCCCTAAGTTAGTTCCTAGAATGAGGCCCTTCTATATTTTGACATATAAAAAAAAAAATTGTATATCTTAGTTTCTCTTAGGCTAAAACTTACAATCATACTGCAACAAGCAATTCACAAAAGGGTTTTCATTTGGCTCACCCAGAACCTCCTATCACCATTCACTCAGAGACAGAGCCAGAATTTTTTCTTTAGGGGTGCCAAAACCATGGCCATTAAGGCTTTGGCTTATATATATATAATGATAATTAATAACATGTAATATATTAAACATTTTCAAAACTTGCTTGGTAACTTTATAAAACTTGTTGGGGAGTGGGGGTGCCATTTCATTTTTTATTATATATAATATGTTTAGCGATATAGAGCTCTATATATATAACATAAAGTTTGCAAAACTTAGGGCGTGCCATGGCACCCCTTAGCATCTATGTGGCTCCGCCACTGCATTCACTAATACACATATATCAAACAAATATCAAAATACTTAATCTACTAAAATGAATATAATTCAAATATATAGGAAATAAAAAAAAAAAAACATACAGTTAAATCCATAAATAACATCAACATAAAAGAAATGCTAAAGAGAATACCCGTGTAGCTAGCCAACATAATTTCCTCCATCCATAAAAAAAAACAGCATTATGGTCATCTTCTACTGCATTCAAAAAGAAAAAAAAAATGCATTATATCGTGGAAATCCTAAAAATAAAATACTTATAAACAAAAAAAAATATATTCATTTTGTTTTATATAATTACCTGAAAATAAAAATATCATAAAATCTTACTCCTCTTGCATCCGCATTCACACTCGCAAAGCTGTCAATTAATGTTTCATAGTCAATCTTTTTTGACAAATCATTTTCAATGGATAACATAGTTAATCCATTCAACCTTTCAACATGCTACAGCTTAATGGCTAATTATATGATAGATTCAGAAAACGTTAAGGATTTTTGGTAAAATACATTAGAATGGTAGTTTTTTTAGCTATTTTTTTGGTACTCCGTACTTATGATTTCAAAATTTTGTTAACACTCCACCACTCACCTATGGAGCTACCCCAACTTGTTACAGATGATGCTAACTAGTAACTAGGGATAAATATACAAAAATTGTAACATTAAAAATAAAAAAAAAACAGAGAAGCGAGATGAAAGTTTAAAGCTATAAATGAAATCTGCTCCAACTTTATAACACAGAGGAATCAAAGTCTGAAGAAACTAGATTACAACAATAACTAAAGAAGTATGAGATTTAGGGAAATGAAAAAAAGATTGAGATTATGAATATAAAAAGCGTACCTTTGAGAGATTTAGGGATTAAAGAAGAGAACGAATAGGCAATCGCAGAGTCGGCACTCAGCAGAGAGAGAGAAGCGAAGGGTCTCGACGTCTCGTTAGGGCCTGCTGGCCTGCTACTGCTTCCATAGTTTTAGGGTTTAGAAATTAGAACGAATCGCGGAGAAGAGAGAAGCGAAGGGTGAATGACTGAAGGATTTTGACATCAATAAGGGCCTTAGGGCCTTAGGGGAGCTGGGGAGGCTTTGAAGGGCTTTGCTCAGTTGTTGCTGCCGCTTCCTGTGCAGTTGGACCCTTTAGATAATTAGATTGGAGAACTATGGATGAAAGCCCTTGTCAATGGACTGTGGGAGTATAGGGTTTAAAAAAAAAAATTGGGCCCCTTAAAATTGGGAGCCTCAAGCAAATGTTTTAGTAAGCAAAAGCCAAGGGCCGGCCTTGTATATTCCAAAAATCACTGTTATTCAACTGTTGATTTCTAAAAAATGGTCACTAAAAAAAACTGTTATAATTTTCAATGGTCATGATTTTCACAGTCTGTATTTTGAGATGCCGACATTAGATTATTGTAATTTTTAACATACATGATGCCCATAAAAAGATCATTTAATTAAACAGTCGATTTTTCAAAATACACATCCTCCGATTAGTTAAAAATATTATACACACTTTAATAAAACTCTTGACACACAATATGCAATTGGTAAGCTCACAAACCTTTGACTAGTGGTTGGATCCAGAAGCAAGGATGGGAAATTTGAAAATTTTTAATTTATTTATTATATTATGCGATATTAAATGGGGTCCATATGGGTCCAATCAGTTATGTGTACCACAAGTCCCACTTATATAATGCGGGTTTCTGTATCTGATTTGGAAAATATAGTGGGGTAGGACCAACGCGGGATGATAAAACGTGTGGGGTCCCGGCAAATTGATAAAAAGATTGGCATCTGTCAGCATCAAGTTGGTGTCTTGACTTGCTTTCTAGTCTTTCTCACGCTTTGGTGGATTGTAGCTTCTACTTCTTTTAGTCGTCGCAACCTCGCTGGATTGGAGAAGTGTTCACATTTCCTGGCGTTTACCAGCTGGTTTATAATAATCTCATGAAGAGGAGATGGCTGCCCAATCAAGAATGTTATAGTAGATTAATAATGTTGTTTAGTGTAATGATTAAGTTCACGATATAAGTTATATCTATATGAAAGATTATAAATCATTGTGTGATACATATTTTAGAAACTGACCATTGGATTAGATACTATACTTATGAATGTCATGTCTCCAAAAAATTATAATGATCCAACGGTTGGTTTTTCAAAAAAATTTAAATCTTACATGTAAATATGCCAGGTGCATATATATTGTTGGTAGAAAAAGTATTTTTCATGATAAAATATGAGATAAGTCGCACATTTTGAACAGGGCCGACCCTGGGGTAAGCCCAAGACGCCATCACCTAGGGTATCAAAATTTTGATACTCCAATTTTTAGGGGTACTGTCTTAAGTTAAAGTCTGAGTATATATGTATTGTATAGAGCATCTCATTAAGCATTAGCCCAAACTCAAAAGTTCTCAACTCAACCTTGAAAAAAAAAAGTACAAATTTCTTGATTTGAGATAAACAAATTTTTTGGGCAATGTTCTACAATTTAGCCTCTATTTTTTGTTGCATTTTTCTTTAGAATATTAATTTTGTTGATTTCTTAGTAGCATTGTTCTATTTTTGTATAATACATTTATGGAAACTATAATTGAATTATATTCATTTTAATGGAATTATATTAGATCAAGAGTTGTAATCAACTTTTGTTTATTAATGTAATTATATTTGTAATGACGATAAGAGGTTCAGGGTGAGCCTATTGAAAATCCTCCCCGTGAATTGATTGTTGATTTGTTGCATGTTTTGTTTATTTGTTTGATATATTTGTAATTGTGACTGAATGTTCGAAGTGAGTCTATTGAAAACCCTCTTTGTTAATTGATTGTTGTAAGTTTTGTTTATTTGTTTGATATATTATTTGTAATGATGATGGGAGATTTGTGATAAGTCTATAAAAAACCCTCATTGTGAATTGATTGTTGCAAGTTTTGTTTATTTGTTTGATATATTAATAATGATGACAGGAGATTTAGGGTAAGTCTATAGAAAATTCCATTTGTCCTCCCTTTCTATCTTGTCTCATGCATTTGACCAACTTGGAATAGGTATTTCGAGAAACCGACCATTGGATTTGATGTTTCACTTATATTTATCATAAATGCAAAAAAATTCACATTGATCCAATGGTTGGTTTTTGAAAAAAATTGTAAAAAATAATGAAAAATTTGTGAAAACTGTCACAATCTATTTTTTGAAAAACCAACCGTTGGATCAATGTGATTTTTTGCATTCTTGATACTTATAAGTGAAGCATCAAATTCAACAGTCAATTTTTCAAAATAACTGTTCCAAGTTAATCAGATGCACGAGGGAGTACAAAAAGGGGGAACGAATAAAATTGTTGTTGGTTTAATTAAATATTTATAACAATGATAGGAAGTTCAAGGTGAGCCTATTGAAAACCTTCTTTCTGAATTGATTATTACTGGTTTTAGTTTTATATATATATAATGGTGATAAGAGGTTTATAATGAGCCTATTCAAAACCCTCTTTGAGAATTGCTTGTTGTAGATTGTAGGTCATTAATTAAGGTTCAAGAACTAAAATTTTATACGAAATTTTTTGTGTGTACACATAGTAAGGGCAACATTTTAGGAGTTCGCCTAGGGCATCCAAAACTCCAAGGCCGATCCTGATTTTGAGACGTAGGTAAGAATTCAATCTATAATGCATGGCTCAAATAAATGACTTAATATATTTAGTATACTCAATTGAATCTCTTTACTCTTTAAGTTTAAGCTTTTGGATTGAATGCTTGAATATGGTATCATAGGCAAACTCTCTACGTAATTAGGTTCAGGCTCAAATGAAATCTACATGTGTGAGAAAGTGTTGAAGAATCTACTTTATTGTACATCGCCCCAACAAAGAATTTAACATAATTTTTTAATCATTTTCTTATAGGTAGGCATACATATAATTTTATATGAAGACTTTAATTTTTAATTAATGTGGAATTAGTATTTTAAAAACTGACAATTGGATTATATATTCTTCTTATATATATCATGAATACCAAGAATCATAGTGATCTAACAATCAAATTTTAAAATACAAGCTGTGATAAACTGTGATAGTTTTTTCCTTTAGATATGGTCACAGTTTTGCACGGTCTGCATTTTAGAAATTGACTGTCAGATCACTCCAATTTTGATATGCATGACATTTATAAAAAGAGAATTTAATCCAAAAGTCAATTTTTCAAAATACACATCACACATCGACTAAAATCTCAAATTCTCATATACGCTTAAGCCCATATGTGTACGTACCTATGAGAAAATGCCTCATAAATTTATATACTGAGAGCTCTCTACTCTTAGAACTTAAAAAGATGGGATGCTTTAATAAGAAACTTACAAAATTAAATTTAATTTTTAAACACGTTAATTTATTGAACTAAACTAGAATAGAGTACCTCATAGCTAGATAAGCTCACAAATATTTTAAATAATTAAACTACTTACATCAGTTCAATAAGTCAATTGTGCCTAATAGTTGGAAGTCTGGGCATAGAGGGGATTAACCCATGTGCTTTAAAGGGAAGATTATAAAACTCATCATTTTTGACATCTCCCTTAGAGAATTGGAAGGGAATCCACCATGGAAGTCCTCTGTCATTGACTGCATTCCTCGCATCGAGTGTGTTATCAAGTATGACTCCAATAATCATTGCAACAGTTGGAGATGATGAAAATATTGTATTCAATATGTCATTGAACTGCAAAAATCACAAAATAATGTAAATTTCAGAAATATAGATGAAATCACTAGCAGAAACATTGATGAAATCACTAGCAGTGGAAAGAAAAAGTGAATAAGCCACTGGGGCTGGTTGATAAGGGCGCAAGGGGAAAAGGGTTAGAATTAGGCTAGGTGTAGGGGTCGAATCCCCATCAAATCCCCTTCAATGTAATCACAAAAAACAAAAAAAAACAAAAAAAGTTGAATCTATATATATATATATATATATATATATATATATATCTATATATATATTTGTTTCTTGTGGTCTCCATTGTAAGTGTTCTTTTGTAACTTCAATGCCAACACATAATCAAACATCATTTTGTGTGTGCGTGTGTGTGTATTTGTGCTTCTATTAGAGTGACACTAATTAAGAACTCACTATGGGGAAAAATTGATCTTATGATAACAGTTTTGAGTGACAACCAATATGGATGAATTAAATGAAACGGAAACAAGAAGAAAAGGAAACATAGTGTGTAACATACCCATCCGGCATGCGTCTTAACTGGTCCATTACCAGACATATCACTGTTCATGACAAAATATTGAGGTATTGATATCCCCAGGAACAGAGAGAGGCCCAAGACGTAGAGGTTTCTCATGGAATTATTGTTTGCAAACTGAATAAACGAGATCCCAACAGCAGCTGAGAAGAAAGAGATAAAAGAAGGAAAACTTCCCGTTACAAAGACATTAAAGAAGGATAAGAACTAAAATGACAAGTCTACGACAGGACTACTCACCAACAATGCCAAATAGAACACAGTATATGGCAGCAAATATTGGTAAAGGAATAGATGCAAAAAAGGCGCCAAACTTCCCTGAAAGATAACTTCAAGTTAACAACATCAGACAATCGATGACAAACCCAAGACGCAGTCTTTATTACAGTTAATGATGGAATACAAAAACAAACCAAATATGGAGAAGAAGATCATGAAAACAGTCGAGACTTGCACCACCCTTCTGCTCCCTATGTGTGTCAGTCCAAGAAGACCAACATTTTCACTGCAATATCATTCAAGATGAGTAAGTAAAAAATAGTAATAATTTCATGACCCAAGCTTTGTGATAAGGAGCAATAGATTCCTGAAATATAAAACAAGTGAGCACAAAGCCTAAAGCCACAGAGAACTCAATAATGGTTCATTAAACAAGGGTCAACGGCTCTGATATCAAAATACTTTTGGTACTCTGGCCTGACTTTCCAATATAGAGACAAAGGGCATTTGCCAATTGCACGGTCTATAATCTATATAGTATCATAATAGAGAGCAAATCAATCAATGGAGTGCCTTGATAATTATTTGCAGAAAAGGTTGCGAATTAAGGTTCCTTACACAGATGCAGTGGTGCCAACAACAGTACCAACTATTCCATCTAGCAGCAAGCTAACACCCTGCACTCACATACCACAGAACTATACATTTATTTTAAATACTGTAAAACTATACCAGCACTTCATTGCATCTTAAGGAAGAGGATTTGAAAAAAAGAAAAAGAAGCAAATTAATATGCATGTTCATGAACCTGAAGACCAATGCTTCGGCTGAGAACATGTGCTGGAGGGGGTGTCGCACCGGCAAGCCGTGCTGCTGCAAAAAATGTTCCAGTTGACTGCACCAGAAATTTATACAGTGATCAAGAAAGTAAATGGTCAAACAGCAGTTTATTTCTACATCACCGAGGATAAGAGAGGAAAAGGGGTTTTAAATTTCAGTTTTAGCATCATTTAAAGAACTGTCAAACATTTTGGATTCTCAACATGATTTTAGGATCTTGACATAAAATGAAGGTTGAAATTGGCTAAAATTTCAAAATGGATTGAAATTAAAACAAAATTTTCCAATTTCTTTTTGAAAAATTTCAAAATTGCTTCTACATTTAAAACCACTGGGATAGTAAATAAACCTCTGCTGAAGAGACAAGAGCAGCCCCCATCATCCCAAAGACATGACTCGCCTTGAATATTGGAGCACCCCACTGAAATGGGTATGGAATTTTGATCCTAGATTGGAAGCAACACCAAATATTACGCAATAAAAAAGCTAACTATTGTGAAAGGGAACTATAACTTAATTACTTAAGAAGAGTATCCAATTATCTATACTATACCATGGAGCAGATGCTATAAGGTAAGAACGATCTGTGCGGCAACTCATCTTAGTCTGCTCCCCGACATTATTGTAAGCACCAGCAACAGTGAGGACAGAAGCAAAAGCCCAGACAATTCCTATGCATAAAAGTAAACCATAACTCTCAAGGAAGCGATGCACAGCTTGGAACATGCGCTTCAAATACTGCAGGGAAATAGATAAAGGTCCATTTGTTATATTGACAGAGAAGAATATTAGCATGGAATATATCAATTCAACTAAGATATACTACCTGTTGGGAGAAAACTAGTAGAATTAGCATGGGAAGGCCAATCTCCACACAATTACAAAGCTGCAGTGAACAAGAGGAGTGTCATATAGCCATATAATGGGTTTGTCAATTAAATTTGCAATGCCACCAATGCATCAGAGCCTCCAATAAGGGAAATAATTACCTGAGGGAAGCCTCTTGCAAACAGACCAAGACCCACCACACAAACCATTGGCACAATAACAATTGGACTAAAGAACCTGATGTTGATCGAAAGGAAAGAGGGAATAATTTGAAAAAAAAAAAAAAAAAGAAAACAAAAAAAGAATGAGAGCCAGAACACTTAAAAAGGCTAGAGAAGATAAGTAGAAGAATTGACATTCAACATTGAAATTACATTACCTTGTGAAAGTCCCCCATATCCTACTAAAGCCAAGGACGATGTTAATACAGGAAGAAACAATTAGGGATCCTTGAATAGTTCTCATAGTGTAGTTGAATTGCTGCAAGCACCCACACCAAACCATCAAGTTGAATTACATGTAAATTTTTTTAAGCAAAAATTGCCACGCCAACATCCAAACAGAATGTCAGAGTGAGCACAGGCACTGGGTCATCAAGAATAGAATTATAGGTATAGAATCACAAAGCAATGTAGTTCACAATGAATCCACCAAAGTCACCTCAATTATCTAAAAGAGTTAATTGTTGAGTGATAATGTAGGCTCCGTTTGGTGTACTTTTTTGTTTTGGTTTTGTTTTTAAATTAGCAATATTTGATTTTCTTAACAAAAAATCAAACATTACTCGTTAATTTTTCCCCTTCATCAATTACCTCATGATCACTTGTGAAGTTCCTATCAGAGTAATCATTGATAATAGACAACACTGGTAACACAAAAGCAAAGGATGCACCCATGACTGTAGGAAGCCTGGTCCCTAGAAATGTTTGAAGCAGCGTATTCACTCCTCCCATAAACAGCAAAGTTTGAATCACACGGGCTTTATCACCCTGTGTTCACAAGAACATTAATATTTGAATACTGGGATAAAACCTAAAAAAGAGTAATGCTACGGGAAATAAATTTTTTAAACCAAATGATGTCCCAACATGATAGAATCTCCTTACTTACAGGGTATTTTTGAAATATGCAAAAACAAAAGATGACAGATTCTATCATGCTGCTACTTCAGTTTTGGTCTAAAATTTGATCAATTTAGTATTTTCCAACTTAAAAAAGGTGGTCCATGATACATCATCAATCTGTGAATTAATCAGAAAATGAGATGATGAAAATAAAACTTACATGGTCCCCACCCATTACAGGCACAAGAGTACTGGCAATCAAGACTGTAGTTCCAAGCATCACAATATAGTGTTCGAAAGCAAGTACAAATACTTCAGCTGTATAAAAAAAATCAGTTCATTAATATGAGTAGGTGCAGACTGCAGACGAACAGAGTACTAAACCTTGAATTAAGCCCCAACCTCTCTCTCTCTCTCTCTCTCTCTCTCTCTATATATATATATATATATATATACCTCTGGAAAAATAGTAACACTGTTACACTGTTTTTCCATTTTTTTTTCCATTTTTCTAACACTGTTACACTCTTTTTCCATTTTTCCAGCACCTCAGGTGCACCTTAGAACAGCACCTCTCTCTCTCTCTCTATATATATATATATATATATAAAGTGGTAGTTGAAACTTGAAACCCAAGTAGCAAATTCAACAATTCAATTGGAAAAACAGTAACACTTTCTTTAAAACTTCATTAAAACTCATCAATAATACAAATTTCTTCTTGGGCTGTGGGGGTAAGTTGGACTCAGTTATCAAGTTATCAAAAGTACATAAATTTTTTTTAAAAAAGAACCATTTTTAAAGTGACAGAGACGAACCAGAAGGAAGAATCTAAGGAGATAATGATTAGTAAAACTAAGATGGAGAAGATCCCACGAACTACACAAACACATAAAAAACCAAAGATGCTCTGTAACACCACCCCCACAAAAAGGACAGAATCAGGAATAAAACATAGCAAAGCCAGATAAAAAGGCACAAATTTTTAAATACAAGATCCTAACTTTACTGAACCTTTTTGCATGAGGGAAAAGCAGAAAAAGAAGAGGGGAAAAAATTAAAAGGGAAAAATGGAAGAAGAAGAAGAAGATTTGATATAGCAATTAAACTATAGAACTGATATAATAAAACAAAACATGGAGAGAGAGAGAGGACTGACGCCAAGAAGGGTTAGAGTGGATGCAATAGTGGAGCTGCTGGAATTGCTCTAATGGTGGAAAAGCAGAACCCCTTGCCAAAGCAATTGGTTGCGGAGGTGGTGGCACCAACTGTGTTGGAAGGGGATGGTGGTGGTGCGCCGTTTCTACCATACTTTTGCTTTTACTCTTCTTTCTTCTTCTTCTTCAGCTTATCACTCTGTTTCTGAGGTTGGCTGCTCTGTTCAATTCTTTCTTCCAATAATCACCGACAGGAAAAATGAAAGATAGAGATAGAACAGTGAATAGAGAGATAATAGATAGACTGGATCCTTCGGTTAATTACAAGAAAGGAAAATAAATACCGAGATCAGTATCACCCACATTATATATATATATATACCCCCTCTTTCTGTGTGTATAAATATATATATTTTTATACAGATATATATAAGAGCATGTGAGAGGCTGCAGCGATAGAGTATAATCGAGAGAGAGAGAGAGAGATGGGGTGAGGATGGAACATGGAAGGAGTCGGTTGGACTACACGTTAAGGTTGTCCGTATCGAGGAGCATAACTTATATGGGACCAACGCGTGGATTTTCAGGTTTCGAGGGTTGTTGCAGTGAATGTTTTAAAATCCGGACCGTTGATTGAATCGGAAAAGTTCCGTGACGTCATCATGACGTCATAAATATTTTAATTAATAATTAAAAAATATTTATTATTTATTAAAAATTTTAAAAAAATTAAAAAATATATATAGAAACAAATCCTATAAAAGATTAAAAGTTTTAAATTTTTTTTAAGAAGTATCTCTACTCTTTATAAATTATAATCATTAATCACACAATATGTCAATATGTCAAATTGTCAATATCTCAACAATGCATAATGCTAATAAGTAATAACATATTGCTAAATGCTAATATATATAATTCAAAAGTTCATTAACACATCAAGTTTGAAATTTCAATGCTATGAACTATCAACTAGGAAGCTAGTACTATGGCATAATGAGTTAATCACATACCAATAATCCAATATAACATATCAATTCAGTGATTCACATCATAATGGATATTCACATTTCAACAAGTTTTAATAGATTAACCAAATTCTACAAAGATTAAGTTATAAGGAGTTACAGAGAAAAACTTGTACTGAGAATATCAGTGGATATTCCCCAGTTAACGCACAGCTCCCGATTCCTAGGACAATCATCCTCTCCTTCTTAACTTTCTCTACTCTCATCAATGTTAAACCTGTAAAAAAAAAAAATTAAATTTCTCTCAAATTTCTCTCTCATCAATGTTAAACCTGTACTGAGAAAAAATTATTCAAAAATCTCTCAAATTTCAACAGTATACCATAAAGTATTACTAGATTAAAATGAACAAATGGTATTATTAGATTATCATTTAAGTTGCATCTGGATGCATTGCATCTCATGAAATTGCAATGGGGGTATTCTTAAATCTTAAGAACAACATATCCTAACCCTAAAATGGGGAATTCTTAATTACACAGATACCCTTAAACAATCATACTAGCATAGGTTATACCTTAAGTTAGCTACCTGTTGCAGGGCAAAGATCACAGAAATAAAAACTTCACACTTACTGTATTATCCATCCTCATTAAATTTATGAAAAAAGGCATAAATGAATATTAATGGAACAATAAAAACATTGTTTCCAACAAGTCAACAACAGGGTTATGAAAAACCTAGCTGTCGATTCTCAATCGATCTAATATCAAGCTCTATTTAGGGTTATGAACCATAAAGCCATAAAGGAGTACAGCTTACCGGTTACCAGATAAATGGGGCAAAGTCGGCAGCATGTAGCGGGCAGCGCTGCAGCATAGGTGGAACGGAGATGACGAGATGTGCAGCAGGGAGATGTGCAGAGGCGGAATCGGAGATGACGGGATGGAGCCGTCGAGGTCTGGAGAGAGGAATGACCGAATGGGGTGCAGCAGCGGAGCGCCGGAGCCGGAGCAGCCAACATAGGTGGAGGACTAGTGTAAGACCCCGAAATTTTCAATAGTAAATTTTCTTAATTATTATTATTTTATTTTATTTATTGCACACATGGAATTTTGTTATTGGCCATAGTGTGCCATGTGGACACTTTTTGAGAAGGGTGCATGAGAGTATTATGAATGCACTATAATTGAAATGCATTATTGTGTCGACAAGTGGTGGAGTAATGCATTATAATTGAAATGCATTATTGTGTCGGCAAGTGGTGGAATTTAATTGAGTGTTATTAATATAATAATATAATAATTTATATTAATATAATTAATATGAGTTGACGGAAGTGATGGGTGTGTGTGTGTATGTGTGTGTGTGTGTGTCTATATATATATATATATATATATATATATATATATATATATAGTGTGGGGGAAGTGGGGGAGACAGGATAAGAGAGAGGGTGAGAAAAAGAAGAAAGAAAAGAAAGAGATAAGGGAGAGTTGTCGGGGCAATGAGTGAGGGAGAGAAGGGAAGATAAAAGGGGAGAAGAGAAGAGAAGAGAAGAAAGGGAGGGGAGTCGGAGAAGAGGAAAAGGAAAACTAGGAGAGAAGAAAAGAAAAGAAAGAGAAGGAGAGAAAAAAATGAGAAGCTAAGGGGAAGATGGAGCTGCACAAACGCAGAATACTCGGTAATTTAATTGCATAATTCTGAGCTTAGTGAGGTGAGATAGTATTTCTATTTTGATTATATTTCAATTTTTGGATTGAATATGGTATGAATTAATGATGAAATAATGACTTACATATATATGATCTATATATATATGGGGATTTCAAATCTTGGATTTTGATTTTATATGAAAATGAAAAGTTGAAACTTTGGGACTATTTTTCCTATCAACTATATCAACTCAGAATCATGTGTACTAATTTTGGGAATTTTCCGATGAGTAGATTAATTTCTATAATTTTCTGAAGTTTAGAAATACTGAAACTTTGAAAATTTGTAGTATATTGTGTATATGTCCGAAAATTCTAAAATTTGAGTATATTGTAAAGCTTGAATTTATGGATTTTGAGAGACAAGAATCATGGAAAAGACCTATGGGTGAATGAGAATTTCTAGAGAGAGAGCTTCCATGAAGCTTTAATAGTAGACACAAGGTGTATTTTCATAGTTTATTGAAAAATTATGATTTTTACATATATGGTATAGATTGATTTTATATGAATTTAGAACTTTGAATCACTTCAATTGGATGTGAATTGTGAGAGAAATTGAGAACCGAAGTTGCCGAAAAATCGGAAATTTTATTAACGAGCCTACTTTGGCATCATTTTTAAATATGTTCGGATGGGAGGTGTTATACACCACCATTATATTTTGAAAGCTTGTATCACACAGATTCTATAACATCTTGAATCATCTAAATCGGATGAGTAACGAAGGAGATATAAGTGTGCAAAGTTGGCCAAAAAGATGGAAAATATTGACGTAACATGTACGTGAGTGTGCATGTATAATCCTGTGTGGTGAAGGTGCATAGTAGACCATACAACCTCGATTGCAAATTAGTGCTTGTGAATATCATTTTGACTTGGAATTATTTTTAAAAATCCTATTAAATTAAGTTGATATTAATGAGTACAAAAGTTGCTGTTTGGGAGGCATGAAAGAGCCTAGAAAATTATGGAGCATAGTGAAGGTGCACCATAAGGCTTACCATGTGACCTCATTGTATTTTGACTATTCTAGTATGATTTTTCAATCTAACAAAATTTGATAAATTCTACAAAAATCAAACAAGTGTCCTAGAATGGATTATTGTATAGAAAATACATGTGGATAGAAAATTAACTATCTTCCAAATTGTGAGTCTTTGGAAAATAGTTAAAAATCATGAATAATTGATTTTTATAAAATCAAGATGATTAGTGAAAGATCTTGGAAATACAAGTTATGGAAATCATATTGGCATATATATATACTGTTAATATATGCATGTGATATTTGTAAAGTTTATAACATGCTGTTATTATTATGAATAAAATGATGAAGCATGTTAATTGTTATGTATAAAATACATACTTGTGATATTTGCCATAATTATTGCACATAAAATTGGCATATAGCATGTGGTGAGGATGTTATGAGAAAGTGACTGGGCTTAACAGTAAATTCCATATATCTCATAGTAACAATGTGTTTTGAGAAAATAAAACCGTGCACTTGTCATGTGAATATGCGTATATGGGCGCGCATGTTACGCGTGCAGGCAAAGCGGACAATATTGTTACTTGGAGAAGTACGGGGTGTTACAGTGGCACAGTTACATGTGGTGGCTCAAGTTGAGTGAGCAGAATGATTTATTTGTATATCACTGATATAACAGTTGATATGAGATATATGTTGAGTTAATATACTATGAAATGTATGCATGATTGCCATACATGAATTGTTGATATGAGATGTATGTCATATGTATTGCATAGAATAATTGCATCTGGCATGAGACACAGTTACATGTGAAATATATTGCATAGAAAATCATATGCATTTATGATTATTTTTGTAACTGTGGAAACGATGAGTTGATATACCACCGATGGACAAAAGATCCTGGAAACAGTTAGTGCACTAATATATCACCCTTGCTAAAAACAGTACGTAAATCCTCTTGTCAATGAGTGACAATCGCGGTAGGTCCTAAAAAGGCGGGGACTGGGTGATATACATCCTAAAAAGGCGGGGATGCTGTTGTGGTTAAGATGGTTGAGTACCTTAAAAATGAGGTAGCCATCTGTTATGATGTTATGATGAAATGGTAAAATGGTGAATCCTAAAATAAGGTTACCATCAGTGTGAATGGTTGATGTTTTGCTGGAAAAGCAGAACAGAGAAAATGACAGGTATGACTGCATGAGCATTGCATCGTATATCTGTCATATGTATAAAGCATGCATGTACTGTAAAATTATTTATTGTGAAAAAGTGATGGATATATTCTGTAATATATATAAATGAATTACAGATATGATGATTTATTTATGTGATAATTGGCTGATGATAAAATTTGTTGACAGATATGAGAATATGGAAGAATGTGAATATTTCTGAATGTATTGAGACAAGAAGATATTGTATTCTTGTAATATGAATTACAATAATAAAAATGACTCACCGTGGACGTAGGCAATTTTGCCGAACCACGTAAATCCTGGTGTTTGTTTATTTTTCTGCTATGTGTTTTCTTTAAGAGGATGACACGTTATCAGCATGAGACTCTATCCAACTCAGTAAACTAAATGGATGTTTTTGGAATTTGGGTACATTACGGGACTGTACTCAGGATACAAACTAGTACTCAGCGCTATCTTTAATTGTTGAGATGTTAAAAAAAAATATATTTAAAGACTTCCGCACGCGTATTTTGAAAAACTGTTTTAAACTGTGTTAATTTTAAAAAGAAATTACTCAAAAGATAAGCGCTTGGTGTTTTATGTCACTGTGGCATTTCCGCATAGGGGTTACCCTGTGTGGGGTGTTACAATTAGAGTCGCCGGTGGCCAATGGGGTTTGGGTTTGCTACTTTGCGAAATCGAGGAAATGGCTAAATGGGTTTAGGGTTTTATGAGTTTTTATCCTAATTACATTTTTACCCTTCTAACTATGAATAGGAAGTCAAATATTGTAGGGCCATTTGTGTCATTTTATGACCAAAATATCCTTTTAAAAAGACCGGACGGTTCACTGAAACATTCAATTAAGCCGGAAACCGGCCGGTTTAACCGGCGGCTTGAATGGTTCACACTATATTGGACGGTTTTATGATCAGCTGGGTTTGGGAGGTTCAAACCAGCCGGCCGGCCACCAGGTTCCCGGTTCAACCGGTTGAACCGGCCGGTCCGATCCGGTTTTAATAACACTGGTTGCAGTTCTTAGAAGCTTTGCACTTTCAAATGTAGAGATGATGGGTCAAAGGTTAACCCACCCGTTCCTCCCCTACTGGAAAAGGTTTGAAAAATAGATTTGAAAATTCTATAGAATTTGAAAAAAAAAATTAAAAATCCTATAAGATTTGGAATGGAAATGAGATATGACTTCTCCAATCTGTCATGTCCCGAATATCTATGTATATATAATTATACTAAAAAAATTTTCATTTATTTACAATATTTAGTATTTTAAGATTTTTATTATTTCTATTCTCTTCACCAAGTTAGTGTGTATAGATATATATTTTAACTACAAATACTTATAATCCAAAATAGAAATCAAAATTTGTTGAGATTATGGTTATGATTCATTCCAAAATAAAATAAAATTGAAATTTAAAACATATTTTAATTATTTTCACAAACCCGATGGAAAAACCCTTTTCGCCCCGCATAATTCTCGCCCCGCCTTGTCCCATTTTAAGTTAGGATTGAGACTGATTTGAGAAATGATTTTTATTCACGGGACGGGATTGGAAAAGCAAAAACCCGCCCCGCCCTGCCCCGTTGACATCCCTATTCAAATGCCATCGTTACTTTTTTAAATAATGGTTATGCCATCTTCAACTCGCCAGTGCCACTGGTACAAACTTTTTAAAAGCTTTGCCTTATTTCCTGCCCCCCTCCGACCTGAATTTTGTCGGACTACTCATTTTCCAGCCATATTTGTGTATGCGTTCGGATCCTCTGCTTGCCTCTTCCCATACTAGCATCCACTTGCCTTTTGAGGGCAAGTTGATACGTCAAAATTGACCAGATCTAACGGCTGGAATTCTCTTACACACCAAAATGGCGAAACAATGCTACGTTTCACCAAGCGGAAGGTCCATTACTGTTCCGTCATCATTTTTTTTTTTTACCACCCCTTAGTTAGGAGCGTTTCAGGCTTCTCTCCACCTTCTTTCACCTTCTTCACAAAGATGTCGTAGGCAAGCTCAATCTTGATGCTTTGTTTGTTTCTATATGCTCTGTTTTTCTATTCCCCCCTTCCCCTTCAATTTATTATTTTCAAGATCTGACTCAAACCAGATGATGAAATCATATAATGATACATAATCCAGACAAACCCAAAGATAGTCTAAGTTGGAAAAGTCCATTTTTTACAGTCATCCATGGCTATTCTGGCACCTAACCACCACCTCTCTTTTACACCTAAAATCAAACCCCAAAAATTCTCAATCAAGCCCAAAAAATGCATAAATTTCTCAAAGCCAAGAACTTGTTTCACGCAAAATAAACATCTATTACATGATTACAGTGAAGTGAACTGCCGGAGCTGTATATTTAGAGGCCCAACTGAAAGTTGCTTCATGAAGAAGAAGAGAGAACACGATGAGGACGGACCCAAAAAAAAAAAAAAAATTCGATTTTTTTCCCAGAACCCTAGATTCAGAGGTCCGAGAAGAAATAGAGCAAGTAACTTTCTTAGAATGAAAGGCAAAGGGGCTGGGTTTAGGTCGAATCTACACCAAAGTCCTTTTTTTTTTTTTTTTTTTTTTTTTTTTTTGCAGAAGAGAGAGAGAGAGAGAGAGAGAAAGAGACGTACCAGAAAAAAGAAAAAAGATGACGGAACGGTAATGGACCTTCCATTTGGAGAAACGCGGCCTTGTTCCGCCGTTTTGGTGTGTGAGAGAATTCCAGCCGTTAGATCTGATCGATTTTGACGTGTCAACTTGCCCTCAAATGGTAAGTGGATGCTAGTATGGGAAGAGACAAGCAGAGGATCCTAATGCTTTGTGTATCTATTTAAAAAAGGGAATTGGGGATGAACTGGAGTTTTCAATATTTACATCAATGATCTTATTGGTATTTTTTGGATCGAAAATGTCTTCCTAACGAAAAAAAAAAGAAAATTATTTGAATTTTCTTCATAATCCTTATCATAATATGTAATCCCCAAATATTATATATTATCCTCAATCACCACATTAACAAATAATTCTCATACTTATACATAATTCTCAATCCCCAATTGTATATAGAATCTCAACTTTACTGATAATCCTCAATTCTCACTAGGTCATTATCTTGCTTTTATAAATCAAATCGGTTAATTTTAACGTCACATCAATATGTTTAAATTGTGAAAAATGTTAAACATATAATCTCCACAACAACAAATAATCCAAAATTTCCATACTAATATATAATCCCCAATATTGCACATAATTCTTAATTCCCACTCATTACTACACTTTTTATCATTCAGTTTACTTTAATGTCACATCAATATTTTTAAATTGTGAAAAATGTTTAATATATAATTCCCACAACAACAATTAATTCACATTCACCATGCTAACATATAATCCACAATTTCCACTCACATGTTAAGTTGTGAGAAAAATTTAGAGAAAATTATCCAAACCCCCCTATAATTTAGATTCCGTACCATGAATTCCAACACTCTCTTAGATTTTCTGTGAGATCATTCCAGGATATTTTAAAGTCAACCCTTTTTTATATTGACATATTTGCCCTTATTTGATAAGATTACATTTATTATGATATCCTTTTATTGTAACTATACAAGACTCTTTATGGAAAAATTTTAAATTATTGAACTCTATAAAATTTTTTTAAATTGCATTAATTTCAATTTTATTTATTCTCAAAGAGTCCATTAATATTGAGTTACATTATTGGAATTTTATTTATTTATTTTGGATTCATTGAAAATCAAATTAGATGCATAAAATACAGTTTATATAAATTTACATGTTTAAAGATGTATGACAATATATGCATCCAACGTGTGCATACGTAGTGGTTGGATAAATTTACTTGTTTGAAAATCAAATTTGATACATACAATACAGTTTATATAAATTTATCTGTTTGAAGATATATGACAATCTATGCATCCACCACGTGTATACGAGTTAGGTAAATTTACTTATTTGAAAATCATATTAAATGCATAAAATATATAAATTTACATGTTTAAAGATATCCAGCAATTAATATATTATTTTTTGGTAAAAACCAATTTTGAAAATAAAATTCAAAATCAGGATGTATAAATGAGGGCAAATCAGTCATAAGCTATATAATTTATCTTTTTCATAAATCAAATTTTCTATAGGAAGTTTTGGGTATACAACCCATATACTAGAGAATTCTTAGTTAAATACCCAAAAATTTAACTTTTATAATGATATTTTTATAAATATCTTAGGATATATATTGAGGATATTTTTATCATCTTAAGTCCATTGAAATTCGGATCCATTAAATAATATTTTAAACGCATGAATCCATTGCGGTATTTAAAATTTTACATTTTTCAATCCAATTTATTTATTCTAAAAACTCCTTTTCAGATTAATAGTCTTTACTTGCATCACACACCACCGAAGCTTGTAGTGGAAGAAGGGGAAAATCTCGCATCATCCTCTTCCCTTCTTTCAGGCACGTGACCAGCACAAGAATAGAATTTCTACATCAACAGTGGACTCCATCACATGATTTTCATTGGTTCCCCACTGCAAGTCATTGTTGGGGAGCTTATGTTCACATTAAATAATTTACGCTTAGGTTTTTTTATTTTATTTTATTTTTTTAACTTGTTCAGGTCGACTTAAAGCGCATCTCGACCAATCACTGAGGAGCAATTCCATCATCCACTAGCAGGAGTCCATTTACTGCCAAAGCTTACGTATAGTATTGCACAACACATTCGTCATCATCTTAAAATTAGTACTCAATAATTAGTTTTTTTTTTTTCAACATACGATAGAGTTTGAATTTCTTTTATTTTATTTTGTATCAGTTATAAATTATCACTGATTAATACAGCAATGCTTTTTTTTTTTTTTTTTGATGACCGGATGTCCGGGCCAACTTACGCGCACCTCGACTAATCTCGAGGTCCTGAAGTTAACGACCGGGTAAGTCCTCCATTGGCCCCAAGAGTTTAGTACGAGTCGAACTCAGGACCTCGGCTTCTTGAGGCGTGATCCCTTGCCAACTGAGCTATTCCTTGGAGTTTGCAATGCTATATATTCCAAAAAAATCTCCCAAAAAGATACAAGAGTATCTCAAATAAATTTAAGTCCTTTATTTATTATTAAGAAGAATTTTTTTTTATAAAAAAAGGGAATAAAACACAAAATAAAAAATAATGTTAAAAAAGCAAAAGTTACGCAAGACGGCTTAGAAGACTAAGAGCATCTCCAATGCAAAAGCCAAATTTGGCATCCCAAAAAGTACTGGTTGATGCCAAATTCTAAGCCCATTTGGCACTAGCTGATGCCAAATTTGGCTTTTTGGTATCAAGTAATGCCAAATTTGACTTAATGCCAAAAAGACAAATTTGGCATTCCAAAATGCCAAATGGACTTAGAATTTGGCATCAACCAGTACTTTTTGGGATGCCAAATTTGGCTTTTGCATTGGAGATGCTCTAATTCGGTGAATTTTTAATTTATTTTTTGGGTTTCAAATAATTAAAGGTAAAGATATTTTAGAAACAAAGCAAAAGATAAGGAATGAAGTCTGTGAGGTTGTTCCTTTACATTCCTCCAATAATCGTAATGCGCAGGAGTGGAGTCCTATCAAAATCAACATCTAACTATCTAAGCATTATTATCACATGACACGTGACGACATCGCTTTAACCCAACAAGATAAAGAGTTTAATTTAGTCTTTAGATCATCATTAATTCTACATTCTAACTTCTTCGATACGACATGCAACCTCGCTTTACCTTCCAATATTACTCCATCCCTATGACTTTTCTACATTTCATCTGGAAAAATTTCACTCTTCAATTTGGCTTTGCCATTCAATTGCTGAATGGATGACAGTTCACACCTTTAAAAAAATAAAAAAAATTATTGATTGAACTTCTGTATTATTAGCCAGCGAAAAGTAATTAGCATTCATAAATTATCAATTGTGATATATTGACCTATGTACTGTCAATTTATGACATTATTAATTCCGTCAATTAACTGGACATCTGTTTAGTAGATAGAAAGTTAAGTGTGTTCATATGAATGTATTTTTTCACCAACATTAAGTGAATATATGAATGTGCGTGAATTTATTTCTATTAAACAGACTTCGGATTAATTGACGGAAAAGTACAATCCGTCGCAAATTGATAGTACATGGAATTAATGTGTCACAATTGATACTTTAAGAGTGCAAAGTATTTTTCACTGATAGTATAAGGGATCAATCCGTAATTTTTTTTTAAAAAAGTTTGAAAAAGATATTTAGCTGTATATTTAAAATTTTGGTATAATTAGACCAAACTAATTTTTTTCCTTCTTTTAAAAAAGAATAAACCTCTAATTTGATTATTGCATGTTCAAAAATCAGCAATACAAAATAAATACTGTTTTGGTCCAAAAAAAAAAAAAAAGGGGATTATATATCCATGGCATGCATATTTGTTTTGTTCAAATCCTGCAAAAACCTGAGAAACCACCATTGTTCATTGAAAAATAAAACCAAAATGTTACTGTCAAAAAACCAATGATTTTTTAATACTACAAAATGTCCAATTTTTCGGCTTTTTTTTTTTTTTTTTTTTTTCTGAAACCACATTTTCCATCACTGTAATTTTTGACAAACATGACATGAATAAGAAGGCTATCTAACGGTTGGATTCAAAATATATTTTACAATGAACTCTTTTCGGATCACCTTACGCAAATTTACATAAGATGCACCTTATAATAACATGACATAAAGAAAATTTATTATAAACTTATAATGTTCATATGATGGATCTATTTATGGCCATCGAATCACATGGGTGCATCTCATAAAGTATTTTGTAATTTAATGGCCATAAATAAATCACCTAACATAAGTACATCTTATAATAAAACCTCTCTATATGTTTTTCTTGATGTTACAAAGGCCACGCAAATGAGTGGAGATCTTCATTCCCACTTGTATGTACCACTTTCCTGTTCTCTCTCACAAAAGTCCACCTTGAATATTTAAATATGAATATTATGGGATTCTTATTATTATTATTATTATTATTTAATCACAAGTTACCGTTTTAAACATTCTTATTAAAATTTGTGTGTGATTTATTTAAGTGGTTCATTTTATATTAGGGGCAGAGTTTTATAAACACAAAAGAAAAGATAATAACACGCGATGCGGGCCATGCGGCTGTCTTTGATGAACAGCAATCTTAGAATCTGTTTGGGCCACAATCTTATTATATCCAAGCTCCCAAACAATGTGCAAGGCCCCCGGGTTTTGTTTTGAGCCTTTCGGCCCCATCTTCATTTCTGGTATTGCAAGCCCACCCACGGCACCAGGTTTGGTTTTGAGCATCTGTCCGTACCACTGGCCAGATGTTATTGTTTAAGAAATCTGCAACTTTGTCTTGAGTTATGCTTCTTTTTCATTATTATTATAACTATAATTGACTTTGAACCAACAAATCTCAAATGTTTCTGCTTCGCAGATTTGATATATTTAAAGCAATGTCAGCATGAAATATTTTGAAAAACATGGTATCA
The DNA here is from genome assembly GCA_017140935.1 of Hamamelis virginiana. NCBI lineage: Eukaryota > Viridiplantae > Streptophyta > Magnoliopsida > Saxifragales > Hamamelidaceae > Hamamelis > Hamamelis virginiana. Next base: position 320,742 of record JAESVK010000704.1, on the reverse strand, counting down.
GATGCAAATTAATGCGGACACTAATTTTCTAGAAAAGCTATTGGATTTCCCATGAGCCCCTTCCACTCAGGCCAACCTTCGTTGGTAAGGGTTTTCTGATTTCATGCTACACATTTCAGCCTCATTACATTAATCTAATGCAAAATTCATTATGTCCTCAATTTTCCATGATAGAACAATCAATACAACTGTAACATCAACAAAAGCTCAGATACAAACATATTTAATGCAAGTCATACTAAACTTCTATGACAATACCATCAAAATTCTACTACCACAACCATACAGTATATGATGGGTTAGAAACAACCTGTCATTAAACAATCAAACAACTAATCAAAGGACTCTTGGTAATTAGCAAAATACAGCTCCGTATCAACCGGATATTTAGAATATAGCTCTAGTTTCATGTTTGTTAGGTTTTATTTACTTATACTGTCTTACAGATTTAATCAACCTGCTAGCGGATTGAGTACCTGCCCGATGAACAGCACGACACCAGTCATGTCTTCTCTGATTATGAACAGGAAAGGATGGTCAGCTACAAAGTCTATCTTATTAGAAGAAGGTAAACCTCGCAGTGCTATAACACCAGCAGAAGCAGCTGCAGCTTCTGTGCCTTCTTCATTAACTTCAATAAAGGATTTATGGAAAATGCTCGAAACATATAGGTTGCGACCCACAGGGGAGTCCACCATCTCAGTCAAACCTTCTCCACCCGAGAAAGGCAACACCAGTCCTAATCCCTTTAGAGTTTTGGAAGCTTCAAACCCAAATGAGAATTTAAACCTTGGGATGCGGAAGTCGCCCACTTCTACTTTTTGATATGGAAGATGGCGGTCTAAGAACCCAGATTCAGAACCCACCTTCTCTACCAAGGCTGGCAGCCCATCTTTTGCATCTGGAAGGAAAAAGTACATGGAGAATCGGCGCTGATCCTCACTTTGTTTATAAGGAAGCCCTAGGACTTTGAAACCAGTAAATGCACTAACGACTTGCTTCTTCTTGCTGGTCATGAAGGGAACTTGACTCGAGCTCCCATTAAGAAGGTGGAAGTCACAGTCTTTTGTTTTTGATGCATCAAACTTCTCGTTCCAAGCTCCTTTAAAATAAAGTGCATTCGCAAAGATTAGCCTGGAAGAACTGTCAACCGACCCGGGAGGAAGAACCTCTTTGATAAGGCCACTGGTCTCCTTCTCAGCCCACGAATTCACTTCGCTGATCACTTCAACAGCCTTCACCATGGAAATCAACAACAATATTAAAAATATCAGCATATTCATTACATCAATCCTAAGAACTGGTAAGCATATCCATTAATAGACTAACTATTGTCACTGTTAATAATACCAGTATGTTTAGTATAGCACCATTAAGATGTGACATATTTGAGCATCAAATGAAAATTAAATTACTCCATACTGTTTAGGATGTGAAATGAATCAGCCTGGAAATACATCAGATGTTGCAATGTTTGCAGCAGTCACCTTAATGTTGAACCAGAAGGCTCCAGAGTCCAATTGTTCGGGCTTAAGCAGGCATGTAGGACCTCTCAATGGTGACATTTGGAGCCACCAAGAGATAAACATAAGGGCACGCATACCGATATCTTCTAAAATATTCCAATCTTCAGTTGTGCAAAACTTATTTATTTATTTTTCATTCCCTTCTCATTTTTCTCTTATCATCAAAATGTGACAATTTAATAGGACCAGGTAATTATGACCATTTTTTCTTAATTATTTGACCAGGTAAGTACGGCCACTTTCTTAATTATTTGTTGGCACTCATGAAACAGGAAATTGAGATGAGATTCCACAAGATCATGAACAATTTTGACAATGTTATTAATGTGACGACAACAGCAAACAAACAAAGAGACGTAAAATGAATCCCTACAATGAGAGGTGTGAACAGGCATAAAACAGCATATGCACATCCATATCAGAACTGTATACTTCCAGTCTTCCATAAAGTCAGAAATGGTATAAAACACAATTTTGATTAGAAGAAACTCACTTGGTCTATATTATACTATGTGCTTCTTCCCAATCACTATACTATTATTCTTGTCATATAACTGATGGCAATATTATATACAAGTTCAGCAAGTAGTAATTAGAAAGGAAATGTCTGTAAAGATAACTTCATTTTGGAAGTTATAGGAAACAGAAAAAAGAAAGCCAAAATGAGAATAACCAGGTAACCAATCTACCCAGCAGTCGTGAGCAACAACATCAAATACCTCCTTTAAGGTAGTTTATGGTCCAACTGTCCAAGTAGCCCTGTATTTCGTTATGAAATATGAAGGTCAGTACCAAATGACCTATCAATTTCGCACTTCTGGTATTGAGAAGTAATGATAAAATCATTTTTTGTTTTCTGTGGGGGAGTTCTTTTCCAACTTAAGTTACATATTAAGGCCAAATCATGTTGAATGAGTAGTTTGTGTCTTCATGTGTTGAGTATGATAAATTAAAGGCTGGCAAAAAATCAGTGTTTTTAAAAATATATTGTCTGCTTTTTCACTAATTGACTGGATTGAAAATTTGGAGGCAATACATATCTCTCTCACTTTTCCAAGCAAAAAAAAAAAATCTGCCCTTCCACAGAGGATATCAAGGTTGAAATAACTTGCATGCTCCTCAACATGGTGAAGCGTGGTAAAAAAGATCCTCATTTGGGTATCCCTGAATAAAAAGAAAGAATTATAATAGTTATCATTGCTAGATCTGAAGCTTTGAGAGAGAAAATTGCTTACTAATTTCATTAAATGAAAGGCATATAAATAATTACAAATGCTTAATAATGCTAACCGGTTCCTTCTATTCAGCAGGGAGACCAAGTCCTAAGAGATTACAGTTGAGATCTTATCAGTTCAAACTTGAACAACCAAACGTAAGTAGAGTACAATATCTAACAAACTCCTAGACTAGCTGTTACAACTACACACAGAAATTCATTGGCTAACATGCCCCCTCAAGATAGGCCACGATCAGAGAGGCCAATCTTGTCATGACACAGTTGAAGTTGAAATTGAGAGGTGGACAGTGGCTTGGTTAGAAGATCAGCGAGCTGGTCAGCAGAAGAAACATGAGCGACGCGAAGCTTACCAGATTGAACTTGATCACGAATGAAGTGATAATCCACTGCAACATGCTTCATACGAGAATGAAAAATGGGATTGGAACTTAACTGAGTCGCCCCTACATTGTCACAGTAGATTACAGGAGAAGAGGGAAGAGTAACGCCAAGTTCTTGAATCAGCGAACATACCCAACTTAGCTCAACAGCAGTGGCTGCAACGGAGCGATACTCAGCCTCTGTTGAGGACCTGGCAATGGTCCTTTGTTTCTTCGAACTCCAAGAAATTAAATTACGCCCAAGATAGACTAGATAGGCACTGGTGGAGGAATAATCATCCTTGTTGCCAGCCCAATCAGCATCCGAAAAGGCATGAAGCTTGTCAGCAAAAGCATGAAGAGAACAGGAGGAGTCACGTTGCAGAAGAAGGCCCTTGTTGAGCGTACCAAGGAGATAACGCAGAATGCGCTTGACAAGAATCCAGTGTTCATCGGTTGGACTGTGCATGAACTGAGACAGTCTGTTCAAAGCAAAGGACACATCCGGTCTTGTAAGAGAAAGATATTGAAGACTCCCTACAACTTCACGATAAATGGTGGGATCAGGTAGAGGCGAGCCAGACAGTAGGGAAACAGCAGAGGCAGTGCTTGGTATGGGCGTGAGTACCGGTTTGGCTTCCAGCATGTTCATGCGAGTGAGCAGGTCAGTGATGTCCTGCGTTGGGAGAGTAGGAGTCCGTGCTTGTGAGAAAGGACTTCAACACCCAAGAAGTAGGACAAATCACCAAGATCTTTAAGGGAGAAAAGTTGGGCAAGGTTTGAAACAAATTGTGAGAGAATATCATCGCTGCTTCCTGTGACAATTATGTCATCCACATAAACCAATAAATATAAAACATGCTGAGAACTGTTAAAGATAAACAGAGAGGTATCAGAGTGGGAATTGCGGAACCCATAGGCCAACAGAAATTGGCGCAGCCCATAGTACCAGGCCCGGGGCGCTTGTTTAAGCCCATAAATGGCTTTGTGGAGTTTGCAGACAAATGAGGGATTGTCACGATCGACAAACCCAGGTGGTTGCTCCATGTACACTGTTTCAGAGAGGCGGCCTTGAAGGAAGGCATTGTTGATGTCCAACTGTTTAAGAGACCATCCTCGGCTGACAGCAAGACTAAGAACCAAACGAACAGTTGTTGGCTTAACAACGGGACTGAAGATCTCATGATAGTCCACTCCAGGACGCTGGTGAAAGCCTTTAGCAACAAGGCGTGCTTTAAACCTTTGAATGGAACCATCAGAGTTTCTTTTGATGCGATAAACCCACCTGCATCCAACAAGGTTAGTGATACCAGCAGATGGAACAAGTTCCCACGTGCCATTGCGAACAAGAGCATCATATTCCTCAGACATAGCTTTACGCCAGTTGGGATCTTTTATGGCCTGAGAAGTAGTGGATGGTTCGGTTTGGGAGTTGTCTGATTTAATGGTGTGAAGGGCGAGTTTTTGGACGGGTTTCTTGATATTGTTCCTAGACCGAGTTATCATAGGGTGTTGGGGATTTGTTGGAGGTGGTGGTTGAGGTGGTTGAGAGGCTAGAGGCGGAGTGGGAAGTATAGGGTTGATATGAGAGGAAGGAGAAAGTACCTGCG
>JAESVK010000704.1:304546-315610 GCA_017140935.1 Hamamelis virginiana | reverse complement strand
CAGATTTGGCAATGTCCCAGATAGGGACGTGCAGGCGGTCGACTGTTCCTGGCCTGGCTTGTGGGGTTGTTGGGCATGGCAGGCCGAAAGTTGGTGTTGGAAGATGGACGAAAATTGTTCCCCATAGGAGAGAATGTGGGTCGCCAGTTGTTCCTTGAGGGTCGCCAGTTACTGTTGTTGGAGTTCCGAGTCATGTGATTGGCGGTAACAGGTCCAAGATTGGAGGAACGCGACTGTGTTTGAAGCGACGCTTCAAACGAGAGAAGCTTCTCATGAAGTTCATCGAAGGAGATAGCAGCATCTCGGGCTTGGACGGCTCGAACAAGCTCCTTGTAGTCATCATCTAAACCATCCAAAATTTTTTCAGTAAGATCTTCGGTGTCCATGGGAGCACCAAGGACAGCGAGTTCATCGGATCTTGCCTTGACAAAATAGACAAAATCCGTGATGCTCATGGTGCCTTTGGTGATATTCTTCAACTGGTTCTTTAGCCAATGAATTTCTGTGTATAGTTGTAACAGCTAGTCTAGGAGCTTGAGCAGCTGTGTTAATGGTGATGAGTTGGTTTTCTGTGTTTGATGGGATTGAGTTTGACATTTTGTTGTTTGAAAGGGGAGAAGAAAGAAAAATTAATGGAGGATCAGAGACTACTCTGATACCATGCTAGATCTGAAGCTTTGAGAGAGAAAATTGCTTACTAATTTCATTAAATGAAAGGCATATAAATAATTACAAATGCTTAATAATGCTAACCGGTTCCTCCTATTCAGCAGGGAGACCAAGTCCTAAGAGATTACAGTTGAGATCTTATCAGTTCAAACTTGAACAACCAAACGTAAGTAGAGTACAATATATAACAAACTCCTAGACTAGCTGTTACAACTATACACAGAAATTCATTGGCTAACAATCATGAGGTGTCTGAGGTGCCTGAGGTTCCTCACAGAGGCACCTCTATGACCCAAAATGTGGGTATTATAATCGAAAAAGTGAACTGCTCATTTGCCATTTCCCCACCGGGTACAGACTTAGCACCCTTCAAGAGTTATGTATGATATACATTCTTGAAAGTGATTGATTACCCCTCATACACAAAGTAACTGTTCGCATCAAAATTCAACAGAACTGATTGAACAAAATAATCATATTATGAATTACTCTTTATCCTAACTAAGAAGTCATGCAGTAGCGGTTTATTAGAAGCTAATTGAATGCGATACTTACTGTTTAGTCGAGCGCATAAGGAGCTAATTGGATGCTACTGACAAAGCGACAAGCACAGGTAGACATTATGTCTACAATATCAGTTAAGAATAGAGATATTGTAATAACAGTTACAAGCCCCCGCAAATTACTAAAATAAAACGACTAATACCCTGATGCTATCTATGTAGAGGCAACCTATTCCATTTGGTGCCACACTATATACTCAACAAAACAATTCCTTAAATCCAGGAGAAACAGCAATCTATAAAAAAAAATTGAATTGTTTATCAATAACAATCTGCTAACCATAAAATAGAATATCTAGTCTTTGATCCAACACATTTCAATGATACAGTCATTTTGATAATAGCAGAGAGCTTGAAACAAGCTCTTGATCAATCCGATGACCCACTAAGAATAAAGAACTCAGACAAAAAAAAAAAAAAACCCCAAAAAAAAAAAAAAAAAAACCCCAATAAACAAGTCCAAACCCTCGATGCTCTGTTTGTTTCTCAGAACGAATGAAATAAAAGAACATAAAATGCTTTTAGAAAAAATCTTACGAAATTTAATTAAAAAGCAGAGTGTGTGTGCGTGTGTGTGTGAGAGAGAGAGAGAGAGAGAGAGGTGACCTTGGTCTGGAAATCAACTTGGTTGGAAGCGGCCTTGTAGACAGTGTCGACAATCTGTTTGAAAGAAGGTTTGAAAGAAAGAGACTTGTCAATCCAAACACCATTAGCGAAAGACAAGCGAGGGCCACCACTCAGACTCCCGTCGGCAAAAACGACGGCGACGAGCTCAGAAGAAAAAGAATTGAGTTCATCGTTGGTTTTGGATTTGAGGAACGAAAGCATCTGCTCCAGGGTCTCACCCTTGGAACCAGCAGCGATCAAGCTCAAGACCACATGAATGGACAATGGAGAGAACACCAAGTTCGCGTCACTGGCTTCGGTTACCAGTACGTGCTTTGCGATGCCCAAAGCGACGTCGGTTTGGTTCCGGATAGATTGTCGGAGGTCCATCTCGTGATCGGCTACAAAACTCAAACAGCGTTCGTCGGAATTCGGAAAGCAAAGAAAGAAAGAAATGGTACTGGACTTATGTGTTAAAGGAAATACGACCGACAATAAGTGATGCTGCCAAGGCAACAATTATCGGGGGCAAAACCCGCAAAAACGATGGAAGCGACGTCGTTTGGTATTGGACCGTTGCCTTGTGTGCGCTGGAACTTTGCCTTGGCAAAATGGTTTGAATAGTAATACCCAACAAGTCAACAACTTTTTCTTTCGTACATTTTTTATTTTAGGCTGGGCTTTCTTACACCTTTGCGTGGCAAGTAAGCTAAATTTGGGCCTTTTGTTTAGTTTGGATAATCAGATCCGTCTTTTTAGTGCTGTTTCCTTGCAGTAGACGGCCCACCACTTGTTTCCCTTTTTAGTGCTCCACCACTTGTTTCCCTTTTTAGTGCTCCTCCTTTTCCTAACATGCAATGCTTAATATGTCCAACTACACTAGCTATATGAGTATTTTAGCCAAAATGTTTTGCCTAATCAAAACATAAAAATAGCACTCCAATGGGGTTAGGTATTTGGTTAGTTCACTAACCAAATTTAACCAAGAGAGGGAGGATAGGTATTTTTGCTACTTCACTAAATTTTCTCAAAATATAATTTGAATTAAAAAATAATAAAATATTTTTGGCTAATCAAAATGGCCAGAATAGCTTTAGTCCATAACATAACATATTGACTAGTCAAAATAAGGAGATACAATACTATATGGCTATTTTAGGTGGCCAAAATAACTAGTCATGATTTGAAATACTATTTAAGAGTTGAGACAGGAACATGGTTTACTTTTTTCCATGATGACTAGTTAGATTGGGTTATGATGATAGAAAGTATAAACACTTATGCCGAACTTATTCCAATTCTGGATCGAATCGGTATATCAATACCGATTCGATCCGAGATCTCTTATTGAATTGCTCATTCAATGTACATTTTCAATATTATGCCTTGAAGAGGACTCGAACCTCCACGCTCTTTAGCACGAGTCTCGCATGTCTACCATTTCACCACCAAGGCATCTTGAAAGTGAATCGTATTCCGTGAATATGATATCTATCTAGTGTGATGTAAGGAATATACGATAAATGTGGAGTGTTGGAGTATTTCTATTGATCGGTTATGTCATATAGGCCCGAGTCAGATAGCCAATTGCTTCGATTTGAATTATCTGAGCGACCCGAAGTGTAGGTATTTTTAACAAGAGAGTGAGTAGGTATTTTTCATTTCAGGACACTTGGCATGATGAGATCATTGGCTGCGTTGGTGTCCACATCCAACTCAAGGTGGTAGATGCCTGGGAAGTAGGTCCAAGTCATCTCCTTAAGGCTCACAATTCAACAGTGATACTATTGGGTTGCCCAAAGACATGGCTCATATGACTTCTTATGAACCCATTAGCACATGCTTTTCCTACTTTATCTAAATACCATTTGGATTAGTTTACTCAAAATTATTCTTGGAAAATTATCTCCACATATTTTTTTTAGGGTTACAGTATAGTACAACATCTTTTCACATGTAAAAATTTCTTTACTAGAAGATATTATAGTAGAACTTTGGCCAAAACCAATTTTGAAACCCATAATCAATTAATATCTAGGGTGTTTATCTATGGATCTTTTTTATAAGTTTTGTTTACCTAAAAGTCCTTTTATCTTTTCACTTTACCCAAAAGTTCTAGATTGCAAAAATTAGCTTGCAATTTGTTAGCTCTCGTAACTGATAAGAACCAAAGGTGCGTTTCCTGGAACTGGAAGCTTCTGAGCCATGCAAGGGTGCGCTCAATGATGATCAGAAAATTGAATCAAAATTCAGATGAAGAATGGATGTAAATGACTAAATGAGCTGATCGAACACACGAGAAATGAATTTTTTCAAATAAAAAATGGAATGATTTCCTTCCATTACTGAATCTAAACATCTCCTTTCAAAGTACATAAAAATGGATGCATATTTAAGGAAGAAACTCCAAGTTGAAACAAGAACAAAGGGATAAAATTACCTAAAAGATCTGCATTGGTTGAGACACCAATCAATATGGGTTCCAAAACACTTCCTGCTGAGTTACTATAATGAAGAATGGACGTCATCGTGAGCACTTGAGAGGTGAAACATGTCGAGGTGACAATGTAGTAATCCAATGTAGGTTGATCGGCTGAAACGAACACAGAGTAGAACTGTTCCAGGATTCATTCCTTTCCTTTTCTTCTTCTTCTCTACACCGGCAAATGGTGTCCTGGTTATATGTTTCTTTTATTAAAGGCAAAGATGGAGGACGAGAGTGAAAATTATATCAGTTGAAGAGGTGCTCTGTTGGTGCTATGTTTTTTGGCACAAACTGATGCATTTGCATTTACATTAGTTTTCAAAGGAATGCATCAGTTTTCAAAGGTGATTCTTTTTAGGAAACTAATGTGAATTTAAAAAAAAAAAACCAATGCGAAAGGCATGCTTAAGTTTTATAAGAACTCATCAGTCGTTTGTTTTTTTATTTTGCATAAACTGATGTATTTGCAAATGCACCAGTCTTCAGAGGCGGTGCATATATATATATATGATACATTAGTTTTCATAGGCATTTCAATTTTATAAGAAACTCACCAGTTTAATGAAAAATGCATCAATTTTCGAATGTGCTTGGACTTCTGAGTAAAAAATATCTTAGATTGAAACTTTTGGATAAAAAAGAAAGATGCTCGGAGTTTTGATAAAAAATAACTTTTCACCAACCACTGTTGGATCATTGAGATTTTTTATGAACATGAAAAGTATATCTAATCCACCATTCAATTTTTTCAATTTTTTAGAAACTGATCATTCAATTGGTGTAACTTATAGTAGATTTCGTGTTTACTTACTTAGGGATTTAGTCAACCTGGAGCCAGTGGATCGAGCACCTGTCCGATGAACGGCACGACACCGGTCATGTCTTCTCTGACTACGAACAGGAATGGATTGTCAGCTACAAAGTCTATCTTCTTCGAACGACGTAAACCCCACCGCGCTGAACCAACAGTAGTAGCAGTAACAGCAGCAGCTTCTGTGCCTTCTTCATTAACTTCAATAAAGGATTTATGGAAAATGCTCGAAACATATAGGTTGCGACCCACAGGGGAGTCCACCATCTCAGTCAAACCTTCTTTACCCGAGAAGAAGGGCAACACCAATCCTAATTCCATTAGAACATTGGAAGCTTTAAACCCAAATGAAAATTTGAACTTTGGGATCCGAAAGTCACCCACTTGAACATTTTGGTCTTGAATATGGAGATCCAAGAACCCCGATTCAGAACCCATTTTCTCTATCCATGCTGGCAGCCCATCTTTTGCATCTGGAAGAAAAATGTACATGGAGAAATGGCGCTGGTCCTCACCTTGTTTATAAGGAAGTTGTAGGACTTTGAAACCATTAAATTCACCAATGGACTGTTTTTTCTCGCTGGCCATGAAGGGGACTTGAATTGAGCTTCCATTAAGAAGGTGGAAGGCAGAGTCTTTTGTTTTTGATGCATCAAATTTCTGATTCTAAGCTCCTTTAAAATAAAGTGCATTTGCGAATATGAGCCTGGTGGAATTGTTAACTGACTTTGGAGGAAGAATCTCCTTGATAATGCCACCGGTCTCCTTCTCAACCCATGAAGTCACTTTGTTGATCACTTCAACTGCCTTCCACCATGGCAATCAACAACAATATTAAAAATATCAGAGCACATTCATTACATCAATATTAAGAATTGGTAAAGCAAATCCATCGATGGATTAAGCTATCGTCACTGTTAATAAGAAGTCAGTATGTTTTGGGCTGTTTACGTGAACTTTTTTTAAAATCACTTCTGGTGAATTATTTCTTCATATATATATTTCTTTAAACAATGTCTTCACGTACCAAAACTTTCATACTTGAGATGATTATGGTAAAAGTTGAGGTTTCTTAACTTTTGCCACAATCACTTTTAGTATTAAATTTTTGTCATTCTTCCTGTCACCCTTCAAATTATCTAAAAGTGATTATCACCTTACCTCTTAGATTAAATAGAATTTTAAGACTCTAAAAGTGATTTTTAAAAAAACTAATACAAACGGGCCCTTAGTATGGCACCATTAAGTTGTGCCATATTTGAGCATTAAACAAAAATTAAATCACTCCATACTGTCTAAACACTATGGAGTGATTTAATGATTCAACCTCGAAACACTTCAAATGTTGCAATGTTTGTTGCAGTCACCTTTAAAGCAACTTCAATGGTTGGATTCATTTTCTTGGATCCAAATTCATTTTTTGGATCTGCTATAGTGAAATACATAACAATTTTGAATCCAAGTGCTCCAATGATGTAGGATCCATTTTTTGTGTCATGTCTCTATCTCTCTCTTTTTCTAAACCAAGCATAAGTTTCTATGCACTTTTACTTGTCTTAAAGAAAGGATCCAAAATTGGATCAAGTTTTAGATCCAATCCATTTTAGATCCAGTTTTAAATCCACCACAGGAGCAAGCTTTTTTGTATTTGAATTCAAACAATGAATTTGAATCTAATTTTAAACCCACTATTAGAGATGGCTAAATGTTTAATAGGGATGGCTCTGAAGTCCAATTGTTCAAGCTTTAGCACTGTGTGTACATATATATATGAGAAGTGTTCTAGTCAACAAAAAACACAAGCCCTTGGATTCTCATTCACTTAATGGATGATTCATCTCAAGATTCCAATCCAAGGGTTTGTGTTCTTTGCTTACTTTAGCTTAAAGCCAACAAATGCTCACTAGAATATTTTTCATATATATATATGAGAAATTCTCTTATCAGGTGATGTTGATTTTACCTTAAAATCAGCAAATAAGGAGTGCCGTTGGATTGAAGACGCTGGCTGGGATTGAAATCACTTAAAATACCCCCTTGAGAGGCAACCCGCAAATGACCCGCGTGACAACCCTCACTCAGCAGTCCCAAAAAAACCCCACCAATCACTCTCCCTTCATCTTCTTCTTCTCTTTCTCCTTCTGCTGCTGCAGCTCCTTCAGACTCCATCACCGGCGGCGTGAAGAAGCTCGGACCAGCGTCAATCTCCTCCCCCCTTAATTTCTAACAAATACTCCATCACCAGCGGCGTCAATCTCAAACTCCATCACCGGCTCAAATGCAGAGCATCCAAGATGTCTTATTGCACTCGATCTCAGACTTCATCACCGATGGCGTGAAGAAGCTCGGACAATCACTTAATTTCAACATTACATATGCACAATCACTTTTCACATTTGGTTCATCAACATCAACAACCCCAACCATTTTCAGAGAGAGAGAGAGAAAGAGGTCGACGCCGGAAGGAGGCTGCCGGAGATGGAGAAACCGATCGGAGATGGGGCTCGCGGGTGATCGTCTTCTTCACTGCTTGGAGGAGATCGATTTGGGGGAAGTGTATTTGGAGCGTTTGGAGACTGTTTTGCTGGGTTTAAGGGCTCTTTCCGGGTCGATATACACGGGTCGAGACGATCAACCAAGTCACTTAAGTGACTTGGATCTCCAGCTGTTAAAACCATCTCCTCATCAATCAAACAACCAAGCTTCTTTGATGATTTTAAGCAAAAATCAGCATCACTTGATAAGAGAAATTCTAATATATACACACACACACACACACACACACACACACACACACACACACACACATGCAAGTTGCATCAGGTCACCTCAATTACAATCATTTGCACAATTTTTAAAAAACCATTGGATTTGACACTTCTCTTATTAGTGCTTCAAAAAAAATAGACGATAAAAAAATAATGACATTTTGACGAACAAAAAAGTCACAGTTTTTACGTTGATATTTTTCAAAAACTGACTGCTAGATCACTGTGATTTTTGACGGACATGACATACAAAAGAGGAATATCGAATTCAACGATCAATTTTTCAAAATATTCCGTAAATAATTGTAATTGAAATACCATAATACAATTAACATCAGATTAACTTGACATCAGCATTCAGGAATATCTAGGATCTCTCAAGGGTGTCAAGTAAATACTAAATACAGAATTTGGGGCCCAGTGAGCCACTAAATGTATAAACGTAACTACAAAAGAGCACACATACCAATCTCTTCTAAAATGTTCCAATCTTCAGCTGTGTTACCCAGAAGATTTATCCTTTCATTTAAAAAAAATATATTATTTATTTACTTTTCATTCCCCTTACATGTTTAGACAAAATTAATGCAAATAGAATCTTTTTAAATCACATTCAGAATTAATTGGATGCTAGTGGCACACAAAGTCAGTTAAGAACAGAGATATTGTAATTTTTCCTATAAAAGAAAAGAAAATGCTTTAACGTGAGAGTGAGAGTGAGAGTGAGAGTGAGAAAAGGAGGGGGAGGGGTGACCTTTGTTTGGAAATCAACTTGGTTAGAAGTGGCCTTGTAGACAGTGTCGAGAACCTGTTTGAAAGAAAGTTTGAAAGAAAGAGACTTATCAATCCAAGCACCATTAGCAAAAGACAAGCGAGGCTGCGAGGGCCACCACTCGGACTCCCGTCAGCGAAGACGACGGGGACGAGCTCAGAAGAGAAAGAATTGAGTTCGTCGTTGGTTTTGGATTTGAGGAACGAAAGCATCTGCTCCAGGGTTTCACCCTTGGAACCGGCAGCGATCAAGCTCAGGATGACATGAATGGACAAAGGCGACAACAACAGGTTCGCGTCATTGGCTTCGGTCACCAGTACGTGCTTTGCCATGCCCAAAGCGACGTCGGTTTGGTTGCGGATGGATTGACGAAGGTCCATCATTGTGCTACGGTGCGGAAGAAGTTCTGATGAACTGAAACAGAGAGAAGTAAATGTAAAACTGACTTCTTTGCTAAGGAAATATGACCGACTTTACAATGCGAATTGTGAAATTAGACTTATTTTTCATCAAATTGCAAAAATTACGAAAATTAGAGAACATAAAATCCTTTAATTACGAAAATTAAAATAACATTGTGTGTGTGAGACTGTGTGTGTGTGTGAGAGAGAGAGAGAGAGAGAGAGAGAGAGAGGTGACCTTGGTCTGGAAACCAACATGGTTAGAAGCAGCCCTATAGACAGTGTCGACAATCTGTTTGAAAGAAGGTTTTAAAGAAAGAGACTTGTCAGTTCAAACACCATTATCTTTGTGTGGCAACAAAGCTAAATTTGGGAATCAGATCGGTCTTCTTAGGGCTATATCCCGTGTAGTAGATAGCCCACTTCATGTATTGCTTAGCATCTCCAACCAAAGCAATATGAACATTGTAGTGAAAATGTCTAGTCAAATCAATAAATCATAAAATGACACTCAATGGATTAGTCATTTTGCTAACTCTCAAATGGCTAGCCAAATATAATCGAGAGAGAGTGGCAAAGCCGAGCGCATTAGGAGTTAATTGGATGCTAGTGGCACACGCGCGTAGAAATTCTCAATTCTGTCTACAATGTCAGAGTAGAGATATTGCAATGCTCTCAAAGTAGCAAGGCTCTTACTTGAGGAGACTCTCTCTCTCTCTCTCTCTCTCTCTACCAAAGAATATATAGAGATATTGTAATAGCAGTTAAGCCCCTCGCCAACTACTAAAATAAAACACAACTGATACCCTGCTGCCATCCATGTAATAGACTAACTGCTCTTTGATCCAACACATTTCAATGATACAGCCATCAAACAGCTTGAAACAATCTCTTCATCAATCCGATGACCCACTAAGAATGAAGAACTCAGACAAACAAATCCTATTCAACAAGTCCAAACCGTTGATGCTCTGTTTGCAGGGCCGGAACCAGGATTTGGGTTCCCGGGGGGTTGGGATTTTTTTTTCTTCTTTTTCTCAATTTTTGCAAGAAAATTATCAAACAACATACCTTCAAAAAACACTTACAATACAGATAACAAATTATAAACTATAAGTTTGTAATACATCGATACTTATGAAACATGAAATTCAAAAGGAAATTGTGAATAAGCGCAAGCCCATGGAATGACAGTCAAATCATATTTAAGAAAGATCAAATATCAAACCAAACCACATGTTTCAATTGGTTCATTCCCAACCTCCTACAATCATGCTACAATAATCAATTACAAATAGGATTTTCATTAGGCTTATCCCAAACCTCCTATCACTACTACAAATATATCACAAGCTAACTTAAAATCAACCAATTAGATAAATAAAAACTCAATAACAAATACGAACCATAAACCCATTAAACTACATTACACATTCCTTTTTTTTTTTTTTTTTTTTAAAGTAAGATATTCTCCAATCCCAAACATTTAAATTCAACAATTAAGCTACTTATTTAATTGGATTTGAGATTGGGCTATTTATTTTACCTCGTGTGTTTTTCAAGATCCTTTGTTTGGACCTTAGAAAGATCGAAGGAAAAATGGAATAATTTTAACGTATTTACAATAGAGGTCAGGTTCTGATGACACATGATTCTTCCTCGTGATTTAATACAGTTTGTAAAAAACTAATATAGGACGGGTATTTTGGGAAACTGACCTGTATTAGATATTCTGCTTATATAGCGTGAGAAACTATGAGTTTCCCACAATTTTTTACAACTTATTTCAAAATTGTGATATTTTTTAAAAAGTGGACATTGGATTGATCAATGTCATTTTTGGTATA
The DNA here is from genome assembly GCA_017140935.1 of Hamamelis virginiana. Classification (NCBI taxonomy): domain Eukaryota; kingdom Viridiplantae; phylum Streptophyta; class Magnoliopsida; order Saxifragales; family Hamamelidaceae; genus Hamamelis; species Hamamelis virginiana. The sequence continues at coordinate 304,688 of JAESVK010000704.1, read as the reverse complement.
CATGATGCATATAAGCACAACAGTTAGTTCCTCAAAATACTTATTCCAGGTCTAGAATAGTATTGTGTTCTAAGTGCTTGCTACAATCTCCCAACAGTCCTTGTATTGGATATTATAATCTTAGAAATAAGCCTGCCCTAAG
>JAESVK010000704.1:279057-296908 GCA_017140935.1 Hamamelis virginiana | reverse complement strand
AATATGCCACCAGGAGTTCCCATCTTGAATTTGATTCCAGCCTGTAAGAGATCTGTCACTGGGGGCACTTGCTGTGAGCCTGTGTTTTCTGATAGGATACCTTCAGATGAGGAAAGTAAGCAACTGTGTAATAGGTCAAGTATATGCTTGATTTCATGGCCTCTTCTTGTTCTGTATTGAGGCTGCAGCACCATCAACATCATTTTGTCGAAGAAGCCGAGAACGAGCACGAGCTTAGGAAGGGTGCGGTTTGCTGGTTCATTAATGGATAATAGCTCAAATAATTTCTGGAGAATAAACCAAGGGATTTGGTTTTCAAGCAAAATCATGACGATCTCATCTTTACACCTTGCTTCTTTATTTATGCCGGTGCTGCCATGTTCAGTCGGAGGGAGAAGAAGAAGGAGGAAAGAAAGAGGAGGAAGGGGCGTTGGGAAGCAACTGGGTTTCTAAGGGCAATAATGTCATAAAATAAATGGATTTTTAAAAGTTGGGACCTTAGGCAGTAAAATTTTATAAATTAGGACTTTTTAAAGAAAAAAATATATGTGATGACTTTAGCAAATAAGTCTAAAATAGGACTTTTGGCTAATTATCCGTTTAAGAAATACAAATGGATTAGATCAGTCCAAGTTTGAGTGGGGGTGTGGGTTTCTTGTAGAGATGAGCATGGCCGACTCTAATGTGGTTGAGTTTTGGCCAAAGCCCAGATGATTATTCTCTTCGTTATTTATTGAAGAGAGAGAGAGAGAGAGAGAGAGAGAGAGAGAGAGAGAGAGAGAGTGTGAGAGATTTGCATGATATGCATGACCTAGGAAAATGCTTAGGGTGAATTTTTGTTAGGGGATATAACCCAAAACCCCTAGTGTAGTGGTAGTAGACCCAAAACCCCTTCCCAAAAAGTCAAAATTTTATATTTACCTATCTAATATGATCTGACATATATACCCTCAATTAATTACTAGAAATTCAAATTTTTTGCCATTTTTAGTTTGGGACGAATATAGTTAGGACGAGCTCCAGCCGAATTTCTAGGCAGCAGAGAAGGAATCATATCCTTGTAACGAGAGTTGTGTATAAGTACATTTCTACAGCATCAATAAGTGGCCTCCGACCTTGACGGAGAGTGGAAGAGGTAGTGAAAAATCATTGAGGTGGGAAAAAAATGCAACAGACGATAAATCCCCTAAAATAAACGTGTCAAAATGGACGGTTTCATTTACTTCGCTACCCTGCAACCCCACTAAATCTCAGTTTCCAACTTAATCACGAGCAGTGAAGCAGTAGTAGACTATTGTTGTTTTGGACTCAAATGCATAAACGCCACTGACTTGTTCTACGTGTTTACCTTGCAGATACTAATCCTCCATATCCCCGAAATAACATCTAAAATGTTCGATGAAATGCCCCAGTGAAAGAAGCACATTGCAACATGCCAAATAAGTAAAATTACCATTCTTTCTAGATTATATTTATATTTATATTTACTTATTTATTTAAATACATATAAATAGGTAAATTTAATTATTTCCAAATAAGTTTACTTATTTCGAGTTAATATATATAGGTAAATTTACTTATTTTCAAATATGTTTATTTATTTTTAGTTTATATATATAGGTAAATTTAGTTATTTGTTTAAAGACATATAAATAGGTAAATTTACTTATTTCCAAATAAGTTTACTTATTTCTAGTTAATAAATATAGGTAAATTTACTTACTTCCAAATACGTCTATTTATTTCTAGTTTATATAGGTAAATTTACTTATTTGTTTAAAGACATATAAATTCATATTTGCAACGTGTGGGTCTGCTATCAAAAAGTCAAAAAATGATAATGTAAATAAGAACTAAAACATATTTCACAAAAAGTATTAAAAAAGATGAGAAATAAAGGAAAATCATACATTGTGAAAGAGAAAAGTGAAATAAAATTACTATTTTTTATATATTATATTTATAAGTAAATTTACTTATTTATTTAAATACATATAAATAGGTAAATTTAATTATTTCCAAATAAGTTTACTTATTTCTAGTTAATATATATTGGTAAATTTACTTATTTCCAAATACTTTTATTTATTTTTAGTTTATATATATAGGTAAATTTACTAAAGACATATAAATAGGTAAATTTACTTATTTTCAAATAAGTTTACTTATTTATAGTTAATAAATATAGGTAAATTTACTTACTTCCAAATACGTTTACTTATTTCTAGTTTATATAAATAGGTAAATTTACTTATTTGTTTAAAGACATATAAATTCATATTTGTAACGTATGGGTCTGCTATAAAAAGTCAAAAAATGAGAATGTAAATAAGAACTAAAACATATTTCAAAAAAAGTATAAAAAAAAGAGGAGAAATAGAGGAAAATCATACATTGTGAAAGAGAAAAGTGAAATAAAATTACTATTCTTTCTAGATTATATTTATAGGTAAATTTACTTATTTATTTAAATACATATAAAAAGGTAAATTTAATTATTTCGAAATAAGTTTATTTATTTCGAGTTAATATATATGGGTGAATTTATTTATTTCCAAATACGTTTATTTATTTTTAGTTTATATATAGGTAAATTTACTTATTTGTTTAAAGACGTATAAATAGGTAAATTTACTTATTTCCAAATAAGATTACTTATTTCTAGTTAATAAATATAGGTAAATTTACTTACTTCCAAATACGTTTATTTATTTATAGTTTATATAAATAGGTAAATTTACTTATTTGTTTAAAGCAATAAACGGATATATCATAATTAAAAATCAAAATTTGAATTGAATTAAATCTCAAAAACTTACCATAATGTCAGAAAAACAGTTACACTATTTAAAAGGTAATAGAACTTTCCAAAAAACAATAAAAGGGTAAATCTGTCATTAAATAATTAAAGTTGACTTTAGAAAATCCTGAAGGGGGTTATGGATAAACATTATAGTGTTCTGAGCCTACTGGTATGAAATTCAATTTATAAGGGGTCTAGATAAATTTCTCTTTTTGTTACTGAAATGTTTGATGGAGAGAACCAATTTGTAATGATACATGCACCTTTGTACCAACAAAAAACAATAAAAAAACACATGTACCCATGCCAATTCCAATAATTTCTAAAAATTTAAAATTCCGTTTGCTGTTGAGAGCTGTGATGCCAATGCAATTGTCAACATAGAGTAGGTTATGTTCATGAGTGTAGGTGGGTTGGTTCTACGCCTCCAGCCAATGAATGTTGGTCGTTAAACCATCATGCATCAACCCTATTCATCTATTAATAATAATAATAATAATAATAAAAGCCTTAAATCGGCGTTTCTTTATATAATAATATTACCTTATAATTAAGTTGTTTAATTAACAAACATAAGGGGCCACGTACTAACCCAAGAAACAATGTGTGTATGTATAGTATGCAGGAGGTCGAGTATATATGAGAGTGCTGGCACGACTAGCTATAACAATGACAAATCTCATTACGTGCCATGAACTCATGTTCACTTTGGTAATATTTTTCTACTTCAATCAATGCAAATGATTGCCTTGTAAAAATAATAAATAAATAAATAAACAAATTAATTTGTGTCAATGTGCCCAAAAATTAACAAACCAATTAATCTCATGTTTCATTTGATGCCGTAATTGGCGTTTTCTTCCTACTCATTAGCATTTAATTTAATTAGTCAACTAATAAAGTCAAAATATACTATGTGTCCATTGTGTCATATGAGAGAGAGAGAGAGAGAGAAATTTGGAAGTCATTTCGCACACATGCAGATGCCATTGCCCATTTGATTCCTTTTTGTTTTTCTTGTCTGTATGTGGTAAGATAACATCCGTTGCTATATATATACATATATATAAAGCCTAACGATTACCATATTAAATCCGCCATTGGCTGTAAGAAGCAATATTCCATTCCCTATTGCCTTTTGGCTCACAGGCTAGAAGAGACCCCAATCTACAGTATCAACAAAATGGTAAGCCCACTTATCTTCTTCATTCCTACTCTCAAGACAAGCCAGGCCACCAGATCGATTCTAAGCTTTCTCTCTCATTCAATTCATACCATATTTGATATATTTCGATCATTTCCTTCTCTCAAAAACTAAGCACCACTGCTGTTGACTAATCATTTTTCTTTTGTAACCAATGACCAGGGAATCTGCAGAGATGTTAAAACCCAGTCTACACAAGAAACAAGGCTTGGAGGAACTAGAGCCGCACTCTTTGTATATGGTAATTGTCATTTATTCAGTATTCTTTATTTTACCCATAAAAGTAAAGACATGGAGCATTGAGTCAAAGCTCATGTTCCAATTTGAAGTGGATGAACTGGGGTTGGTTTTAATTTGAGTGTAATTGATTATTGATGGATATGCAGCAATGGAGGGACTTGAGAACATGGCGTTTATCTCGAATGCTGTGAGCCTAGTAACTTACTTCTATGGGTACATGAACTTCAGCTTAACAAAATCCGCCACTACGCTTACAAATTTCTTGGGGACCTCATTCTTGCTCGCACTCTTTGGAGGCTTTATTTCAGACACCTACTTGTCCAGATTCAAGACTTGTGTCCTGTTTGGATGCATAGAATTGTTGGTACGTACGTTAATTTATATATTACTCACTGCATGCAAAACTATAAAAGACTGAAGCCTACCTCTTAACTTATTGTTCATCCTGTGACAAATAACCTCTTATATAAAATAATTCGTCTAAATGAAAGTTATAATATGAGAGAAAAGTATGCAGATGCTGCTTACTAAATATGAAAACTCTTTGTAGATTCAAAGCTTTTTTCTTTTTTTATTTAATTGGCATGGTAATTGATGTGAAATTTCTATTAGTATCATATCATTTTCATCATAGTACATATTTAATATTTTGAGACACAGGATAATCTCTCATAACAAATAGATCTAGCTATCTAAATAAAAGTTAAAATATATGAGAAAAGTAGACGCTGCCTACTACAAACTATTTCTAGATTTAAAGGTATTTTTTTTTTTTATTTATAAATATTGACATGACAACTAATATATATGAGTTCTACATTAGTATCATATATAAATTATTGTATGATGAATATTTTAGAAAAAATGACCATTTGATTAGATACTGTACTTATGGATGTCGTGCACGCCAAAAATCACGGTGATCTAACGTCAGAATTTCAAAATATAGTTATGAAAAACTGTGACTGCCAGAAACTGTCACAGTTTTTTTCAGTGACAATTCTGAAAAACCGACCGTTTGATCACTGTAATTTTTTACAGACATGACATTCATAAGTAAAGTATCTAATCCAACGGTTAGTTTTTCAAAATATGTCTCACACAATGATTTATAACCCTTCATGTAAATATAATTTATATCCACATATGTGGACTTGATCATTACTCCCACATTATATTATCAAAGTATAATTTTGAGATGGTATGCGTATGTAAAATATGTATTAAGATAACTTTAATGAGAAAAGGCATAAGTCGTTGACTCATGAAACAGGACATAAATCATCATTTTTAGCAAGATGCATATAGAATAATAAATTATATATATCATCACGTATTAAATATTATATATGGTTAATATATGTTTAACCATGCATGATTCAGACAAAGCATATTCAAAAACCATGACTTCAGCATTACACCTACCACGTATGTTCAATAGTTGTCTCTTTTGGCTCGTCAACTTTTATTAGTTTATCTATTAATTATAATTATACTCTCATGTTCAATTAATCCAACTAACAAATGTTTTAAAAAATAATAATAATTTTTTTTATTTTTTTAGTTTCTTTTCCTAATTAAGTATCTGAATCATTTTTATCTCGATTAGCTTAATTAAATATAGATAAAGTCACTGCTCACTCGAAATTAGATAACGATCATAATAAACTTTAATTTAAAGAGAAGCGTTGGTCCATGTGACCCAATACTCAAATTAGAAAAACCATAATATTGAGCAAACTCTGACAAATTTTTTTTTTTTATAGCACAACTTACTGACTTCTCTATATGGCATGACTTACTGTTTAGAACGCCTTGTGCAATCACATGCTATCTTCTCTATATGGCATGACTTACTGTTTAGAACGCCTTGTGCAATCACATGCTATCTGGCATAATTGTAAAAGTGGTGTCTTCCATTAATGTGAAATTTAAGTATTAAGTTTAATTAGCATGGCAAGTAGGTCATAGATATGATTTTGAAGTTGCACTAAATTAGATAAGAACTTTTACAGGGCTATGGACTTCTAACAGTACAAGCACACTTCGACCGACTAAGACCCTTTCCTTGCAAAGGTGTTGCACCAAACCAGACCAGTCAATGTGAGTCTGCAGACAGCACCCAAATTGCAATCCTTTTCACTGGTCTGTATCTAGTTGCCTTCGGAACTGGTGGAGTTAAAGCAGCTTTGCCATCTTTAGGAGCTGACCAATTTGATGATAAGGATCCTGAGGAGGCATCTCAGCTTTCAAGCTTCTTCAATTGGTTTTTGTTCAGTCTCACTATTGGAGCTATATTTGGTGTGACTTTTATTGTCTGGATAAGTGACAACCAAGGGTGGGAATGGGCTTTTGGTGTCTGCACTATTGCACTTTTATTCTCTGTTCTCTTCATATGTATGGGCAAGTCTGTTTACAAAAATAATGTCCCTGAAGGAAGTCCCCTGCTTCGCATTTTACAGGTAATCAACACCCACCATTACAAGCCTCTCTCTCTCTCTCTCTCTCTCTCTCTCTCTGGTGGTTTATTGTTAGTTCTTGGTTGATCAATTTCAGGTATTTGTGGCTACTATCCGAAACCGAAACCTTCCATTACCAGAGATGGCAGATGAGTTACACGAGATTCATGACAAAGAGGCAGATATGGGAACTGAAATTCTTCAGAGAACCGATCAATTTAGGTATTTTATCAGTCAAAAATGCTATTCAATCACCCATTTTAAGCCACCCTCCATTTTTCATCATGACGTGTTCTGCCATGATTAGAGTCAGGCTCCAATCATCGGCACGGATCTTATATTAATCATATGCCTAAAATGCTAACCTGGCTTCAATAATGAAAGAACACGTCAAGATGAAGAATGAAAGGTGGACGGTTAAAATGGGTAGTTGAATAGCGTTTTTGTTTGTCAATCGACTTCTAAAGATAATCACATAACAGGTTTAATTATGTTATGCTACTTACAACTAGTTAGTCAGTTCAGCTGATGAATTATAGACTACCAACTTCCACAGATTCCTGGACCGGGCAGCCATTGTCAGGAGCACCGGCACTGAATCGGCATCGACTACTCCGGGACCCTGGAGCTTATGTACAGTGACACAAGTAGAAGAAACAAAAATCCTATTTCGTATGCTCCCCATTATACTCAGCACTGTCTTCATGAACACATGTTTGGCTCAACTCCAAACATTCTCCATCCAACAAGGCACCACAATGGACAGGCGACTCCTGGGTTTTGAAGTGCCTGCAGCATCAATCCCAGCAATTCCCTTAATCTTCATGTTTATTCTAATCCCACTATACGATCGCATTTGTGTGCCGTTGGCTCGGAAGTTCACTGGAATTCCAACTGGAATCCGACAACTTCAACGAATTGGAGTTGGATTGGTGCTCTCAATTATTTCCATGGCAATTGCTGGGGTCATAGAAACCCGCCGCAAATCTGTAGCTATTGAAAACAACATGGTGGATACTACTGACCCTTTGCCAATAAGTGTGTTTTGGCTTGGGTTTCATTATGCTATATTTGGAGCAGCTGATATGTTCACATTGGTGGGACTCTTAGAGTTCTTTTATGCAGAGAGTTCATCAGGTATGAAGTCATTAGGCACAGCTATCTCATGGTGTTCATTGGCATTTGGGTACTATACGAGCTCAGTGGTAGTGGAGGTGGTGAATAAGGTGAGTGGTGGGTGGTTGGCTAGTAATAATTTGAACAGAGATAAGTTGAACTACTTCTACTGGTTATTATCAGCTGTAAGTGTAGTGAATTTTGGGGTTTATTTGATGTGTGCATCTTGGTATAGATATAAGAAGGTGGAAGTGAAGCAAGTAGGACACATTAGCACCGGTAATACTGAAGGAAAGGTTTGACATGGTGAGAGTTGGTATAGGTCCTAGCTATGGGTGTCTTCTTGAGGTTTGTTTCTATATATATATGATTGTACTCGTCTACAAGCATTGTATGTAACTTTTCACTTATTTAAATAGTATGCACCGAGCTTTAATTCATTGAAAACTAAGGATTTACATTTAAAAGCAAAAATGTATAGTATTGAGTATGCAGAGAGTATTGATAGTTACCAAGAAGTGTTATCTAATCCAAACCAAGAAATGAGGAAAAGCATCCCACAGTTTGTAAATTTACAATGTGCAGTCCGGTACAAGTGCTAATAAGTTAGGGTGGTTGGGTCCATCCATAGAGATGGTGGTTTCAGTTGAAGGTGTTTGGATTTGATTTAGAGATGGAGACCACAGTTTACGGCGGTAATTGTTTCCGGAGATGGTAATTGTGCAATGACAGTGAGATGAAGAAAGAAAGAGATTAGGAATACAATGGCAAAATAATAGTCATTAATATAACAAATAATGCTTGTATCATTCTAAGTTCAAATCATCACCAAGACAATTTACAAAGCATGAAAGATGATATTTTTTCTTCATTTATGTTTCTTGTTTTTGATTTTTTTACAAGACCAAATGAGGGTAATCTTCTACAATGGACATGCATAAACTCATTAAACAAGAAGAAAGACAAATAACAGCAAACTACCTTGATTTGTACATATTCTCAAACAGGACTATGTCATAACCATTTCCTCCTACCATTTTACGTCCAGTGTAAGAGCCTTAGGAGGGACAAGTATAGATGGAAACTTAGTAAAGGAAATATTAGACATCAAATTACTCCATGCAGTTGAATCTACTCCAATGAAAGGTCTCACCTTCTCAATCATTATAGGCTTCAACCTCTCTGCTTCAATGCTTGCCACTACCTCAAACCAAACCCGTTCAAAAGAAGGCCTTGTTCTCCATTCAGCCAACATACCCTGGAGACTGCTATTCCTTCCAATATCCCTTTGCAGTTCCAACTGGAAGCGAACAACAACTGATGCTTTAATTTTTGCCTTGAGAAAACCCAACAACCCATTCTGATTAATTCTGTCACCAAGGAAGCTTCTCAAAAGTTTTTCCAGCATTTCTATCCTCAAACTTAGAGACTCAATGGGGAAAGCCTTCTTCGTGTTAATATGTCTACCATAACATTTTTCTGGTAGCAATTCAATTATCTCCTTGGACAGGAAAGTAGTTTCAATGTAGGCATCGGGGTTTCGTGTCCTGTAGGCAACCAGTGATGAAGACCCTAGAACTCGTATGGGAAGAAATGGCATGCACAATGAATGCCACAATTGCCAAAACTCACTTTTTGTCTTTTTTATCACAACGCTTCCATTCACTGGGAAACCAATATCAGATGTGTGAAAAAGTGAAACTTCTTGAGCTCCTCTTACTTCCACTGTAATGCCTTCACCAACAAGAATTCGTTTCAGACCTGTATGCGAGGTGTTCAGCTGTGACAAAGGTCAAAATGTTAGGACTGGTAGGAGCACTGAAGAATCACTGTGGCATATAGGTATGCCTTTGGCATTTTAAATTCAAGAAGAAACAAATTTAAGACATGAAAAAATATCTTGATAAGTTAAATTACATCATTTACAATGTAGAAAGGTGGAAAGAATAAAACACTCCCACCCAAAAAACTAAAGCCATCACACAGGATTACTGATGAAGAAACAAAAAAAGAGAAGGCGGAGGGCCCAACAAAAATGTATCTTTCATTGCATTCCAGAGGTACAATAACTCAGCTCCATGACTACACCTATACAATTATGAAACAGAGTTATTGTTTGCAGAGGTTGTAAGTTACAAGGCTTGTAACTTCTACAAAACTTTTGAGCGTATTGGTAGAAAATAATTTTAAATAGATTTTTTTCTCTTTTATTTTGGAATTATTACAATTACCAATCACTTCATCGCATGCTCTGTTGGCTGTTGCCATGTTGATGTTGCCTGTCAAACTTACTTCAAATATGTGTGTCCATGGGCACATTTCTATTGATATTAATTCCAAGCCAGCACTTCAAAACCGCCAATTCTTGTCTATCATGATTTTGCCCATCAAACGCACAATCATGGATCAGAGCGTTCGTGTATATTGTTTGACTTATAAGCTATATCAATTCACCATTCCAGCTACCCTTATAAGTTTGCCTATGGTGTTCTTATTTCTATAATATATATACATAAGAAGATTATCTAATCCAACGGCTGTTTTTTCAAAATATCATCGGCTGTGTGAGAAATGGTGAGTGGACCCCAAATTAATTTGGGGTCCGGACCTTAATGGATCAAGTCTGTATATATATATAGGGATAGGATCACCTTACACATATAAATGACTCTTATACAAACACATTATATGCACCGATAGATTATAGACAATCTGACGCCCCCACGGTGCATTGAATTTGAAACCCAAAAGATCACTTTTGACTCTCTCTATTTTGTCCATCCGTGTCACACATTCCCTCTCTTTCTCTCTCTGCCCTCTTATCACCAAACCCTCTCATCTCCCACTACCCTCTCATCTCCCACTACCACTCACCCTCACTGGCTGGTCGCAATGCCGACCAACCTCGCCTGCTAGAGAGAGGTCATATTTTAACCAAACCTTTAGGTCATATTTTAACCAAACCTTTTTAGCAATTTTTTTATTTTTTGGGCAATTTTGCTTCCAAACATATTACATGACCACACCTCTAAAATATGCTCAAGAGACAACAGCAGCACTGTGTTAAAAACCATTAAAATTGCAAAAGCCATTGATCATTTTATTTTTATTTTTATTTTTATTTTTGGTAGAAAAGAAAGCCATTACAATTCCTAAGAGTGCAGCTTTCTCAGAACAAGAGAAACACTAACACCCAATCAATGAATGCTATTTTCATTTCTAAAGACTCTCTAAAGGAAGAAAACCAAGTATCCTGATTTCTGAATTTAAATAAAAAAAAAAAGAGTTTAATTTACAATTTCGACCAATCCTGGTTACTCTTTATCGATCAACCCATCAATTTACATTCCACTTCAACTTTCAAGGAACCAACCTACCTAAGCTCTCCCAACAGTTGCATCCTCAGTAACTAGCGTGCTTCTCCAAGTAGAATCCATAGTTTCTACTTTATGGCTCATAAAGTCCTCAGCCAAGGCGTCCCATGCATATTGATAACCATAACTGATATGACATGCCTTTGTGTCTGATTAGCATAATAGATTTTCATGTTTTGTTTTTGCAACCAGTTCCTGAAAAAAGGAAATCACTTCTCTTCAGGTAATTAATTTTAATAAGGTGTTGGATCTGGTCGCCAGCGATTTGGTTGTCTGGAGAGGGTAAGCAGCAAGGGGAGATGAGAGAGTTTCATGGGTTGGGATGGAAGAGAGATATTGATGGTGTGCGTAGGGAATGGCTTGTTGGGATCGCTGGCGATGGTGAGCAGCAGTGGGAAATGAGAGTGTTTGATGATGGGAGGGAAGAGAGAGAGAGAGAGAAGGGTTTCAAATTTAATGCACTGTGGACGGTCAGATTGTTTATAATTCAAGGTGCTTATAATGTGTTTGTATAGGAGTAATTTATATGTGTAAAGTGATCCTATCCCATATATATATATATATATAAAAGATTGTTCAACAATTACACATTGATCACCCTTTCAAACAAGTTGCAGACATCGATCAAACTCTAATATAAATTCACTATCCAGATGCTTCAATTATGTACTTGGGATTTCATGCCTAAAATGTGTGTATTTGACATGAATAATTCTAAAAAATTCTGTAATCTAACAGCAAGGGAAATTCCCGAATTAATGAAAGTCCACAAAACTAGAAAACAATGATAAATACCAAACCCAGTTGACGAAAAGAAAGAGAAGGGCATAAATAGATAATCATAAAAGTGAATCATACCGGTAAGAGCATTGAAAGCTCATCGTCTCCATTGACCCGTAATTCAAACGGACCCTCCACTTTGAATGTGTCAAGTACTGCCATTGAACGAACTTCATTAACCAAAGATCCAAAATCACCCCCTCCTTTCCTAAGCTTCTTCCACGAAGCCACTTCCTCCGGAAACCTGAATATCAAGTCGCTCTTTCGGATTCGGATCCGAAACTCGAAACTCTGAGACCTTCCGAACCTGGCCCTCTTCAAATCCAAATTCGAAACCCTAATATCATCCCAATCCCATCTCTGCCCAGCCGATATCGCCTTCAAAACATCCTAAATCCAACTACAACTTCAGCATTATATATATATATATATATATATATATATATATATATATATATATATTTGAGTAATTCTGTAATCTTAAAAAGAAGAGATTGGATGTGGGTACCTGCAAGAAATGATGGGGTTGAGGACGAGGCTCGTGGGTCGTAGAAGGAAGAGGATTTGAAGCGTTTAATGCTGCAATTAATGTTAGGGTTTGGAGGTACAGTAAGAAGAGGAGATTGGAGAAGACACGAGTGGTCATCTTTGTATCGTTAATAAACCACGTCGTCGTCAACTTCCATACGTCGGACTACGGTCTACCGGCACTGGAAGAAAGAAAGAAAGGACATTTCTTGCTTCTTTTCTGAATTCTAGGCATGCGTCCAGGTGAGATCTATCAAGTTTAAATGACAGTAATGCCCCAAGTGAGAATGAAACTTATCATCGGAACCGTTGAATAAGAGCATCTCCAACCATACTCCCTAAATTTTAGTTAAATGGCTCCCTATTTTAGCTAAAAGTTATTTTAGTTAACCACTTTTACACTACCTATTCCAACCATGCTTCCTATTTTAGCTAATCATAGAATATTTTATTATTTTTTTAAAATTTGACTTAAACAACTTTTTTTTTTTCAACGGTTATATTTAACGAATATATTCCAACTGCTATATTTTAATGAATTTATTTTAAAATTTAAATAATAATAATAATAAAATATTCAAATGGTTATATTTTCGCGGATATATTTTAAATTTTAAATAATAATAATAACTTTAATAATAGTTCAACGGTTAGTTTCTCAAAATATTAAACCCACATTGATAATTTGAAAACATAATATAGAAATAATGGAAAAAAGAATGGTTAGAGAAACCTATCCCTTCAAATATATACAAATAGATGTTAGATAATTTAACAAATACATATAGTTAACTATTAAATTCATAATTGTTAATTAAAAAAAATTAAACAAAATATGCTTTTGGAATGTTGGCTATTATTATAATAATATTTGACCGTTTGGGGAGGCATCAGCACTCGCCATACTTGGCGAGCCTGTTGGCGAGAAAGCCAAATTAGCGAGGCAAGTCGCGAGTCCCTTGGAAAGCATATTCAGTAGATGACTCGCCAAACTGGCGACGGAGGGCATGTGGCGAGCCCCTTTGCAGTGGCGGAACCACATGCAATGCATGGCCCCCCCAACTTTCTTCAATCCATATATATATATATATATATATATATATATATATATATACAAATTGGATATCATGAGGGACGTCGCTCATGAGCGACTCCGTCAATCCTGAGGGATGCACATGTGTATGGCGTAGATTGTAAAATCAATTTCAACGTTGCAGGCGTTGTCGGTGGAGTGAGAAAAGTAACTAAGTTAGATTGAGAAATATATTGAAGTTAAATTGGGAATTAGTTTCTCATATGAGACCTGTCACTGCTCATTAACGATAATTGGATTCCAATTATCGATTTTATAGTTAAAAAGTAAATCTATTTTAACATGACCAATCATGTATGAAATGAAATAGAATTAAAGGAAGTGAAGTGATAACACAAAATAATGGAAATTATATGGCAAAATAAACTGATTGTTTTTAATTTCCAAATAAACTGATTGTTTTTATATTTTATAAACTTAATTCCCAAAAATATAGTTTATTTGGACATTAATAGTTATAATTTTTTTTTATTGGCTCGCTAATCACTTTAATATTCAAATAAATTGATATCATATCCCAACCATCAACCCTCCCATTATGATATTTTGCAGTTCCCAACCAATAAATTGATATCATATCCTAATTAGGGGTGTGCAAAAACCCGCCCAACCCGCCGAACCCGACCCCACCCACCTCGACCCCATCCGCAATCCGCGGTTACAATGGTTAGGCGGGTTGGGTTGGGTGGATTTGATGAATTTTTGGAGGGTTGGGTCGGTTGGCGGGTATAGAGGTGACAACCCGCCCTAAACCCGCTACCACCCGCCAAATAATTATATATAAATAAATAATATATTTATATAAAATAAATTTCATTACTACATTATATTTTCCCTTAATTGGATATGCTTGCATGTTGGTGTTTTTTTATTTCTTTAGAGATGTTTATTATGATATAATTTGAATATACACTTATTTGATTTGATATTCTTTCAATTTTGAATGTGAAACTATATGTTAGTTTGTAAGATTTTTTAATAATAATAAACCTTTATTGTTATGTATCTAGCTAGTTAGTAACTTCTATTGTTGTAGGGCAATTTATTTTGGCACTTTAGTTTATTACTATTGGAAGAATTGTTTGGATTATAGTTTAATTACTAAATAACACAATATTGCATTGTTATATATGAATTTGAGGTATTTTTGCTTGTTAAAAAGATTTTAAGAACTTTAGGTGTTTATAAAAAAAATAGTAATTTTTCACCTGCTCAATCCGCCCAACCCGCCGGTTGAAACCCGCCATATATTTAACCAATCCGCCGGTTATTGAGGTTGGCGGGTGGGAGAATTAGTCACCCGCCAAAGGTGGGTTGGTTGGCGGTTTTACCCTCCACCCGCCCTCACCTGACCCGCGCACACCCCTAATCCCAACCAATACAATTAGTTGGATAAAAAATTCAAATATTGCAATCACAAAAATGAAAATTAACTAGGTTTAAATGAGCACTAGGCATGCGAATTATTAAATTTTGTTTGTATTTTAGAACTGTACTTAATAACTTATTTTAAAAATTTATGTTCGGACATTATTAGTCACATGAGAATAGTACAAATAAATGAATACCAAGCTCACTCATCTATATAAACCAAATTGATGCCACGAACTGGACATCTCAATCAAGTTCATTTTTTTTTACCGAACTATGAATCCAAGAAGCTATACCCCCGGTGATCTATATCGAAGCTGCAGTCGTATATGGCATCTTGATGATGACTTTAGTTACTCCTTGAATCCGCGAGAGCGGCAAAGAGAGGCCACACTTTCGAAAATGCGCAAGGAGTGGGAGTATCGGGTACATTAAGCTCAAAATTTAGTTGAAGACCTACGCCATTGGGGGGCTCCTATTCCACGCCGAAAAGCAATTACACTCCCAAGGGGGGACTTTGCTGAACTTAGACGAGCACTTAGCATCATACGTGAGGAGAACAATCGCATGGCTGCCCGAAGATACCGCTATTACTTTCTAAAAGCAGCGATAGATAATGCTGATGCAGAAGGTAGAGAGTTATCTCAAGAGCAAACTAACCAAATATTATCATGCTCCAAATTTCCCTGATACCCCCATGTCCGACGAAGATTCGGATTGATTAGTATTATCATTTGTATTTCCAAGTAGGTAGTTTATTTTTTTTCTTGCACTAATTATGTACTTTTACATTATTGCACTTTAATAAAAGTGAGGCTAGTTCGAAAAATTGAAATCTGATAATTATATATTTATAACTACCTTTCAAATATCATATTACAGATAGCTGATGCATATAAAATTAAAGTAATACATTTCTATAAATTTAGTCTTCATCCGAGATATAGGTGTCCGAAAGGTAGTACGCTCTCTCTGTTACTTCGTACATTTCTGCGCTAGTTAAATCCCTTCCGTTATCAGCAGCAGCTTCACGTGCAAGATCTATTATGTAATACCGACATCTACGAATCAGCATTCTATTGTTCTCTTCACGAATTTGAATTATAGCATCCACGTAATCATCTACATTTCGACGTTCAATAGTCAACGAATCCCTACGTGGGATTGGTGCATTCAAATTACGTAAATCTTCAACCAGTATCTCTGACTCACGTACGCGCCGCGGCCATTCCCTTCTAACAGCTGCATAAAATTCACGTCGATCGCTTCTCCACCATTCATAGTACGTATTCAACCCTCCCAATAGCCACATCCGACCACTGTTCTTAATTTCACTCACTGCTACTTTTAATTCATTCTCCATTGCGTATAAAGCTAAATAAAATAACCTTACTCAATTATCAGTGTCTACCTTTACAAAAAATAAAAATAAAAAAACAAAACAAATAGTAACACTTGTTACTGAAAAATCTAATCCCTACTAAATCACAAGAATTTCACCACTTTTAAATTCAAACAACAAGTATGAGATAAATCAGCCACACTCAAGAAACGTGGTTTGAGTTGAATATAAATATCAAGTAACATGTAGATCAAAAAACACAGGATGAATCAACTATCAAGAGGGATCCATGAACACAAGAATCATTTCATCCTTCTTGATAGCTAGAAATCACATCAACAAATATTAAACGAACACACGATATACGTGGAAGCCCTTTCGGGAGAAAACCACGGGAGAACAAGAGCAATCCACTATGAAAGAAGAGTTACAGAGATTATACCATACACTCTATCTCACCAACCCATGGCCTAGTGTACTGAGATCTCATCAACTCAGTCCATCGAGTCCTCTTTCTTCAAAGCTTACTCATCAACTACACAAGTAGTCTCACTCTTGATGTCTTCATCCAAGAGCCATGAGAATGATCCTATCTCCACAGATGATTCTCACAATATGTATGTAAATTTGGTTTCCAAGGTTTCTAATCCATTCTAAGAAAAGTCCATGATCAAATGAAGAATATTCAAGCTCAATCTCAATTTAGAAAGTAAGAACAACAGCCCACAAGTGAAGAACCAAGATGGGTCTAAGAATGGAAATGTTTTCTGGCGGCTGAGGTCACTAGAATCTCGAGTGACCTAATCCTTTTATAGTGTGATCAGTAACCAATGAGAAAACAGGGTAAAAATTAGGCAGAATTAGGGTTTGCACGAACTTGGATCGATCCAGCCAAGACTTGGATCGATCCAAATTGAATTGACCAAAAAACAACATTCTGTAATTGAGTTTAACTCGAAATTGGATCGATCCAGCCAAGGCTTGGATCGATCCAGCTTGGCCAATTCTCAATTTTCCAAATACGAATAGTGAAAATGCAAACATTGGATCGATCCAGGTCAACCTTTGATCGATCCAAGTATTCCAAAACTCCCAATTTCAAAAGGTGTAAACATGGGATCGATCCAGGTCAACCTTGGATCGATCCAAGTATTCATAAACCCTGATTTTTACAAGTTTAAAAAGGAATACAATGGGTTCTAACCTCCTAGGTTCAATCCTTAGGTCACTAGGTCACTTACCATCCTAATCCATGAAGATATAGAATCATTTTAGCACAGCTTCATTTGTGATCATCAGTACACATCTATAAATGTACAATCCCAAACCAAGTTTTGAAACGAAACAAGCCAACACACAAACACTAAACCTAACAGTTACCATAATATGAAATAAGTCTAACTGCTTGCCTATACTTAAGATAACATTTCATTATACACATACGAAGATTAAGAGTATTCATTTTTTTTTTTTTACGGTAATAAAAAAAAATTGATATTCACATACCTATCTCTTGATTTGTCAATTTGCGATTCCAACTT
>JAESVK010000704.1:240191-256575 GCA_017140935.1 Hamamelis virginiana | reverse complement strand
GTCCCCACAATTCAGTGAAAATATTAAGAAGCTCAAATTAAATTGCCAGTTACTTAGAGTAAATGCAATTGTATTTGCAATGACTTTAAGAAGCGACATCCTTACAACATCCTTACAGATACATAGGTGTAATCAAGGAAATGGATGAAGGTTTGGAAGAATATACAGGCATTAACTGTGTCCAAAATAATGTATCCACTGTCCAATGATTCAAGCCTTTATCTTGTTTACTGACTTTTTTTTTTCTTTTTTCGAAAACCTGGTCTTGAAAAAAAAAAAATGGAGGTTTATATATATATATAACAAGGCCAGTTTTTGGTAGAAAAGGAAAGGGTTTTACCAAAAATAAAAATGGGAAGACTAGGATTAATTTAAGATACAACATTTTGGGACATATAGTAGCTCTATTTGGGTTTCCACTTCACAGCAACAAAATTCTCCATCAACCCATCACAATCGTCCAGTTAAGCAATCCACTACTAATTTAGCATCACTTTCTACTAGAACATGCCTGAAAGCCTCCCTGACTGTCATTATTTCAACAATCAAAACAGAGGCTACATTAGACAAGCATTTTGCTTCAGCCCCCCAAAACCAATTCCACCCTTCAATGTATCCTTTTGCCAAGCTCCCTGCACATTAATCTTTACCATAGGAAAACTAGGAGGTGACCAGGATTGAATTGGAACCATCATCAATACCACAAACATCAACAAATTCTAACTCATCCAAAACCATGGTTTTAAGTATCGGGTAACGGACCCGTAACGGTAACGGTAAAGGTGTAATGGGTATCAGGTGTATCGGGTGATATGTAACGAATATCGAGCACCGAGACCGTGAATTTTTTTTTTTTGCTTGGCACATCAATCCCAAAAGTGGTTATACACATATTTTAACCTTGTAATAGTGTATATTAATAATTTTAAAGAGTTTTTGTGATTTATACAACAGTATTTGTACACTTGTAGTTTATAATTTTTGTATTTTATTTTTAATAATTTTTAAAAATACTTTTCTAATACTTTTAGAAATTTTCTTATAAAAAATTTAGTGTTTTAAATTATATTAAATATTTTTATAATTTTAAAACTTTTTTCATAATTTTAAAATATTTATTTTTCAATATATTTTTATACATTTTATGATTTATAAATTTATAAATATAATTTTTTTAGATTTTTATTTTATAATTTTTTCAAATATTTAAGAATTGTTATTAATTTTTAACATATTTTTACAAATATAAAAGAATTTTTAAATACTTTTTATAATTTTTTTAAATGATAAAAATAATTACAAAATGAAAAAATATAGATAAAGATAAAATAATTAAAATATAATAATACTTTTAATCTATTTTGACTTATCAAATCTGAGATTTTAAAAAAAAAAGGAAAAAAAAAAAAAAAGCAAAAAAGAAGAAGCAAGCTGACCGCTGTACATATGTCGGCGCATATATATATATATAAAAGAGGCAGTCCGGTTAGCTGTACAATGTCGATGAAAAACTCTGTGTGCAGGGCTGCCGGCCCTTGACTTTTGCAGCTTAAAACATTTGCATGAGGCCTCCAATCCAAGAGGGGTTCAAAAATTTTTGAGGCTCTTAGCATATATTATCTTATATTTCTTTTATGTTGATGTTATTTAGAGATTTAACTGTATATATATATATATTTTTTTTATTTCCTATATATTTGAATTATATTCATTTTAATAGATTAAGTATTTTGATATTTGTTTGATATATGTGTATTAGTGGATAGTGATAGAAGGTCCTGGGTGAGCCAAATAAAAACTATTTTGTGAATTGCTTGTTGTAGTATGGTTGTAGGTTTTAGGCTAAGAGAAACTAAGATATGCAATTTTTTTTTTTTTTTATACAAGTCAAAATGTAGAAGGGCCTCATTCTAGGAACTCGCTTAGGGCCACCCAAATCCCAGGGCCGGCCCTGTCTGTGTATGTGTGCGTGTGTGTATATATATATATATATATATATATATATATATACACACACAAGTAAGACAGACTGCAGTAACATCAGCGATGCAAAAGTTCACATCTCCAGTGACCTCCAACGGAGGCAATAGTTTCGTCGGTGGCCGGCGACTTCACCCTGCTGAACCGACGACTACAAAATGGGTTTTTTTCCCCTATTTTCTCTCAATCTGTGGCTCTCTTCTCCTCTGATGCTAAATTAAACTCCTCAAATATTCTCCTCTTCTTCATTATTCATATTGCTGATTTTTTTTTTTAAGCCAGAAAAAGTTGGAAACATCCTGTACGTAACGGCTTCTCTATGGGAATATCGGCCGATACAGGCCTATACGTATCATATCGGCCCGATACGATGTAAATTTATATTCACATAGAGTAAATCAGAGAATTACGTACAGGACCTTCGAAATTCCAATACGTATAGCCGGATACGTATGGTATCGCCTGATACTCCAGTCTCCATATAAGGAATGCTGCCAAACGTGTACATTTCCACCCCTCTTCACTTTTCTTCCGATATTTCTAATAATTGATGACGTACATGGATGAAAGAGTGCCCATCTAAAGTCATTACATCAAGTCTCAAGGGACAGCACAACCACATCAGCCGCGCATAAGGACACCAAAAGAAAAGATGCAAAATACTACGCCAACCCCAAGAACAGCCCCTACCAGGTTTTGCAGACAAAAAATCCGAATGAGGGTAGTACTTGAGCAAACAGAGAATCAAGTTGCTGAAAAAGCCTCCACCCTTGCTTCGCTAATAAGGCCAAGTTGAAATTCTCAAGTCACGCAACCCCAAACCGCCGCACTCATTTCCTGTTGCCATTTTCCCCCACTGGATTTACCTTACAAGAATTGGCTAGCATACTGCTAATCTCTCTACAAAGAGTAAGAGGAAGTTTGAAACGAGTCGTGGCAAAATTTGGCATAGCCAACGCAACCATTTCAAAAGAACTTCTTTTCCTGCAAGAGAAACAAGTTTTGCTTGCCAACCTTGGACTTTGGCTCCTACCTTCTCCCGAATTGCGGCAAATAACATTTGTTTATTCTGATTATATTTTGAAAAACCGACGGTTGGATTAGATACCCTTATTATGGATGTTACGTCTGTCAACAATCACAGTAATCCAATATAGGCATCTCAAAATACACAAACTGTAAAAAATTCTAACCGCTAAAAACTGTCACAATTTTTCTCAGTGACATATCCGAAAAACCGACCGTTGGATCACTGTGATTTTTGGCATAGCTAACATATATATGCATAGTATCTAATCTAACAGTTAATTTTTCAAAATATGTATCATACAATCACTTATGAACTTTATGCTACCTTTCGAAAGTCATCATGTGCTGATAAAATCATTTATATTATTTACAATCCCTTTCTTTAATTAGGGTTTAGCATGAATGAAGTAGAAAAGAATAGTATGGAAATGAGAATACTCAAACAATTCCATTATTTGGTTTTAACTAAAAAAGATATTTGGTTCAATTTAATACCGGTAGTGATGGTATCAGCAATGCAGAATTTTCCAATGACTATAGTAGAATGATGGCAGTGGTGGGGTGACTCCAGCGAGTGATTTGCATATATAGCAGCAGCATTTATTTACCAGTTCTAACAAGAGATTGTTTTCTCCCATGGTGGTATAGAAATATGGTGGGTGATGGGGGAATCTGATCATACGAAGTATATTGTCGAGGATAAGAGGTCACCAAAGCATTTCACGATAAAAGTCAATGACCGTTACGATATCCCATATAATTCGGAGTCCAGTTGAAAATCAATCAAATCAACTAAAGTCCAGGCAAGAATTTCGCACCTCTTAAACAGCCCTAGCACCTTATATAAGGAAAGGTAGAACAAGACAAGAAGTAAGAGCCTATTTACTTCATGAAAATTTTTATAATTTTTATTTTCTGTGCAAATTTTTTAAAAACAGTTTTCATTTTCAGTTTTCAAAATTTAGAAAATGTGTTTACTTTGCAAAAATTAAAAATGTTTTCAAAATCTAAAAATAGTGTAAATGCATTTACTAAAACTATATATAATTTCTATAAGTTTTATTATTTTTATTTTTTGGTTTTACAGTTGGTCTACATATTTTTTTCTATGTTTATAAGCATTGCCGCGATATAATCATTGTTTTCAGTTTTCGTGAAAATACAAAAAACTTCTTTTTGATGTTTTCACATTTTCTTAAAAACTAAATTCATTTTCTTGAAAATAGTTTTCATTTTTTACAAGTAAACGCGTTTTTTAAGCCATTTTTTGTTTTTATTGAAAATAAAAATGAAAATTGCGAAAATTTTCACAAAGTAAACAAGTCCTAGGAAATTTTCAACCCAGCAAACTCTTTTACTTTCATTTCTAGTCATTCTAAAGACTGATCTGCTGGACAAAGTCCGACTACTCTAATTGTCTTTTTTACAGATTTGGGATTAAGGTGTTCGACATCCATATGCTGAATTTTACATCATCAGTGGGACATTAAAAAAATAAACAGAGGAAAAGGAGTGACAAAAAGAACATACTTCCATCTCCATTAGTAGCATAAAATTTTGGGAGGTATTATTTTGGACACAAAGGAAACGGCGCAGCTGAGTTTGGGCTTTCCACTTTCGGCGAGAAAATATGATGAATGTGTGGTCCATTTCCTAACTTTACTGCCTCCAAAATAACATAATCAAGTAAATTATTTGAGGTTTTGCCCAAAAAAAAAATATATATATATATTAAAAAGGGAAATTATTTCATACTCCGTATTTGAATTTGTCGAAGGTTAAACTTTAATAGACTGCCGTTAGAGAGAACTTTACTGCTGGTCCATGTTAGCATGGGCCTGGACATAAGAATTAGAATTTAGGATTTGGCTTGTTCTTAATAATCGCATAATTGCACGCGCAGCCCACGCGAGGCGAAACGCACGTGCCAGTGTCGGGCAAGCCTGACAATTTTCATCTGATACTCTCACTTTTTTCAAAGTTACCGCTACTGCGGAAATCGAGGTTGGTGGGCCCACTTCCCGATTGTAATTCAGAGCTGGCGTAAATTTCATCCCTAACGCGCACATTATGTGCTGTAGCTTTCACTTCCCATCACATTCTCTAAGTTCTTTCATTTTTTTATTATGCACATTCTCCAAGGATCTGCTCGGATTCTAGCCATTTTTTATCCCTTTCTGTTATATGATTTTTATATAAATCAGTTTTCAATTGATTTGAAAAAAAATTATATTTATGCCTTATTTTTTGAACATAATTGAACTGATTTACAGAAAAAATATACTTACCAAACAGTACTTAATAAACACCAGACAGACGTATCCTTAACTGATCAGATTTTTAAGTTTGTCAAATAATCCCTAAATTTGAGAAGGTCGACTGTCAAACTTTGGCAAGTGGATGACGAATTAAAACTCATAATTAAGCAATGGATAATGGACAATGATGATTAAAGTGGTTGTAATGGACAATGATGATTAAAAGATCGAAAATTTATAAAAAAAAAATAAAAATAAAAAATTCTTTAAGACATTAACTGTCAATTGACTAGTTAGCCATAAATAGGATTTATCTTTTATTTTTTATTTTTGGATTAATTAAGCATTAATGGATAAGCCCAAATTAGACAAAACTTTTAATTTTTATATCAAAGTTATGTTTTGAATTCCAAATTATTTTTATAATACAAAATTGGGATATCCTTCAAACTATAAGATGGTAACTTTATCTTTTTATGTGACTGTGAAAAAAAGGAGGATCTAACTAATATATATGCTAATTAAGGATAAATGTTATCGATATTAATAAAAGAATTAATCGATAACATCGATATTATTTTTACTTAGAAAAACCCATCCTGTCATGTAACTAGTTTTAAAAATGAAATCATTTATTACAATATTGTTTAATGAATAGTATATAGAAAAAGGACAGGTTCCCCTTACATCTTATTTTATATTTATATATACACTTCATTTTCAAAATTCCAATATGGGTGAAATGTTTTGAGAAACCGACCGTTGGATAAGATTTACTTCTTGTGTATGTCATTTATGCCAAAAATCACGGTGCAAAATCTTATTATGAAAAATTATTATAATTAGAAATATCACTGCTTTTTATAGTGAGATTTCTTAAAATATGGCTGTAGATCATTATGATTTTTGGCATAAATGACATACATGAGAAATATATCTTATCCAACGGTCGATTTCTTAAAATATTTGACCTACATAGATGTTTTGAAAACAAAGTGTAAGCATAAATGTAAAACAAGATGTAAAGAAAACCTGACTTAATAAAAAAGTATGATTATGTACATAATTGCAGTAATCCTTTTTTATGTTTGCATTTATAATTATTAGTCGAAATTGACAAATAGATTTAGGCCTAATTTAGAATAATTGTGTAAAATTATTTTTAAAGCTTAAAATTCTATTTGATCCTCCTACTTTTATTATAACCATTTTTAATATGAAATTTTTGATATTTTAAGAGTTAGTTTGAACAATAACTCTAAAGAGGTATGTGTAAGAATACTTTTCCAAAAATGATTTTAGTGAAACTTAAGGCAAACAACCCATATATTTGGAACTTTTAAAATTATATAAAATTTTGATAAATTAAAATTTGTTTTATTATTTTGATTTTATCTTTATTTAATAATTTTTTTTATTTAGGCACCGTTTGGATTTGTTTTTTATTAGTATTTATTTGTTTTTTTAAAATTTTTCTAAAAAATTACATATTACAAATTTTTTAAAAAACAAATAAATACTTATATAAAATAAATCCAAAAGGTGCATTCACCTAAAACGAGAAAATAAATAGTGAACGGTGTGCGTTCTACGCACTCAATGAGCAATTGAGGACGCAGTCAACAGATGAGCTTAAAGAGTATGCCTAGATGTGCACGCCAACATTGATTTGCACGCTAACATCGTAAGATGCTGTGTCTTCGCGTGACGCGCTCATCATCGCGTGACACTGTCCCACCTTTAGACAACCGGATTTTCCGGAACCACGCTGGACCCTAATTTGATATGATCATTCATCGACACTCTGATTGATTGACTCTGTGACCTACCACGTCACGTTAGCCATCCCCTCAACTCCCAAGCCCTCACTCTACATACACCACACTCCCAAGCTTTAAAACCCACACCCCGTCAGCGGCAACATTACCCTCACACAAACCAACCCCCCCTCCCTCTCTCTCTATCTCTCCACGTATTGCATGCTCCAGTAACGCATCAAATCAACATCAACCGGTCTATATCATGTCTGATTTGAGCTTTCATTCATGACTTGTGTTGGCCTTAAACGGAAGGAACATCAACACCGTCCATCTCCCATCTAGACACTCAAAGGAATACCAACCAACGGTGAGGATCGTAACTGCTCAAACTTTCTTGCTTCTTAAATCCTTTTCTGCCTTACAGGTCTCTCTCTGTGTATATATATATAAGTATTAGCAGTCTGCACTGACGGGTGACTGAATCCCGACAGAGTGAGAGCAGAAAAAGAAGAAAAGGGACAAAGGAAAAAAGATAAAATTCTCTCCATTATTTTCTTCTCGTACCATTGTCATTTTAGCCACAGACACTGAGACACGAACAGAAGCAGAGTGAACACGAAGAGTCGTAAAAGAGTAGAGAGAGAGAGAGAATCACTGCATTCCTTTGAATTCGAGAAGATCGATACAATGGAAGAGAGGCCAGAAACGGAGCTAATTTCAATTCCGGCGACGCCACGTGTGTCGACACCCGAAATACTGACGCCGTCGGGGCAGAGGTCACCGAGGCCGGCGTCGAAGGAAGGGAGGTCATCGACAGCGTGGACTCCGACGTCGTTTATATCGCCGAGGTTTCTGAGCCCGATTGGGACGCCGATGAAAAGAGTGTTGATAAATATGAAAGGGTATTTGGAGGAGGTGGGTCATCTCACTAAGCTTAACCCACAAGACGCATGGCTTCCCATTACAGAGTCTCGCAATGGCAATGCTCACTACGCTGCGTTTCATAACCTAAATGCTGGGGTTGGATTTCAAGCCCTCGTCTTGCCTGTTGCCTTCGCTTTTCTTGGCTGGTATGGTTACTTACTTAGCTACTTACATTTTTAGGGTCTGGTTGGGTCTCGGAAGAGTAAGAGGAAATAAAGGAAAATGCTTTAATATTTTCGTTTCATTTTTTGATCATTTTCTTTTTCTCTCCCTCCTTATTTTCCCTAGAATCTTACTGAGTTTATCATTATATGATGATGCTACTTGCTTAGTCTCTCTTTTTTCTTTTTCTTTTCATTCTTTTTTTTTTTTTTGCTTTTTTTGGTTTTAAATGTCCATACTTTGCGACTATATATATATAGCATCTTCTAGCTGAAAATTAAAGATACACTAATTTTGTTTTCGTTTGTGGGTTTAGAGTTTACAGTATTAATTAGAGCTTATCTAGCATTAGTTCTTGAGGCATATATTTTGCAATGAAGTACCGAATTGGAAGTGGCGGCCTTCAGTCCTGTGATCACTGAAAACGCATTAAAATTGATACTTTGTTCTGTTTCAGCGCTTTTTTGTTTTTAATAACAAAATTTAATATTTGTTGATTGTATATTTATATATCACTATTGTTTTTCACCTCTATGTCCTTTTAGTTCTCAGTCTTCTGTTTCATTCGCTTTTTCGCATTCTTTCTTCTATTTTAATGTCAAGGTGTTATTTTTCTTCTAAAAAATCTATAATTTCTTTGACACTACTGGGTCTCTTCCTTCCCCTCCCTCTCTCTCTCTCTCTCTCTCTCTCTCTGCGCGTCCCCCACATGCTGGTCAAAACGATTTAATCATACTTTATGGTTTGTGGGTCTACCTGGTAGTCTTCTTTTCTTTTTTTAAGTTTCATCATAGATTGAATTTGAATAGATGAAAGTAACATCCATGAGTCAATTTATTTCATTCCTTTCATCTTTTGCTTTTCCCACACATTCAATTATCCTACAGAAAATGTCACCCATACCGGGGTTACTCATGATTCTGTTTTTCTTTTTTAGAGGAATAAGATCAGAGGCCCCTTTATACTTGATAGTAACTTGGGTTGCTTTTTTTAAAAAAAATACCCCATTCATGATATCGATTGCTCATGACTTCAGATAGTAACTCAAAGCTCTCTGCCAAAGTAACTGTTTTCACTCGAGTCTTCTCTTTTCTTTTCTTTTCTTTTCTTTTCTTTTTTTTTTAAGAAAGAAGGCGGCCAAAATAGCATATTAACATGGTGAGATGTGGAAAGAAAGGAGATGAGTGCTAGGAATTTAATGGAGCCAAATGCCTTTAATAGAGCGCAATGATAAAAAAGAAAAGATGTAGCTGACCCATGTTGGGATCAAAGTTCTGTTGAGTAATAAAAAAGATGTGGACATTAGATTTGTTCAATTAACCATTGGTTCTGTATTTCTTTGGAGTTTCTGGAACTGGCAAGAAATGCTTGATGAAACCCTGATGCCATATTGATAATATGATATATAATTAACAGGCGAGGATTTCAAGTAAGTAGTATTTTGTAGGGTGTGGAATTACGTATTCTCATAGGATTTTGGAAAACTCCTTCAAACCTTAAATAGTAACAAGTAAATAGCCTAACTAGATGACTCTTTTGAATACGGCTGCAGCTGCATTTGACAGCAAGAGAAGTTTCTGCTTGCAACTAACAAGTTAAATAAGCTAATCAGATTGTTCATTAATTCATCTGCTAAAATGCACCACGTAACTCTGTTGTAAACTCCATGCTGTATTATAGATTAAGACGTGCAATTGAGCTGAAACTTGCTAGAAAAGCAGTTTCTGTTTTGGAAGCATAATTCTTTGTTTCTAGGCTCCCACTAATATGAAATGAAAAGAAATAGGAATGAAAAATGATTCTTGGTGCTTGCTCTGAAATCTTCTTCTTCTACAAATATGAAAGAAATTCATCACGATGCAAAGAGAGTGGGAGAAAAATAGAAGGGGAAATAGCTTATCAATAACTGGTTTGCTACTTTGCTTTCGTTAAATACTTATTCTAATGTTCTGCAGGAGTTGGGGAATTCTTTCCTTAACAATAGCCTATTTTTGGCAACTTTACACTTTGTGGATTCTAGTTCAGCTACATGAAGCAGTTCCTGGGAAGAGGTACAACAGATATGTGGAGCTTGCACAAGCAGCATTTGGTGAGATCCCACCTATTAAATATACTGATAAGGCAATTTACATTTGTATTGACCTGCTCCAATAATTTAACTACTGTATCCATCACGCCCATTAATGGTTCTTGAATTTTTTTATTTTTTATTTCCATTAACAAGAATCTAAACTAACAAGGAATTAGCGATATCTTCAATATATATAATCTTTATAACTAAGTATTTGCCGAAAGCGCAATTGTACTGCAACTCTTTCTATAGCTAATCTTATAAATTAGGAACATGACAAAGGTGATCAATTCTTCCAATATTCTCATTCTTCACAGGCTATCTAAGGCCACTGAGTGAATTGACCGTATTCTTTCTTTTGCAGGGGAAAGATTAGGTGTCTGGCTTGCTCTCTTCCCAACTGTTTATTTATCAGCAGGAACTGCAACAGCTTTGATTCTCATTGGAGGGGAGACCATGAAACTATTCTTCCAGATTGTTTGTGGGCCACTCTGTTCATCGAATCCTCTAACAACGGTGGAGTGGTATCTGGTGTTCACTTCTTTGTGCATTGTTCTATCTCAGCTCCCAAACCTCAATTCAATTGCAGGACTCTCTCTCATAGGGGCAGTGACAGCCATCACTTATTCCACCATGGTTTGGGTCCTCTCTGTGAGCCAACAAAGACCACCTTCAATCTCCTACCAACCCCTTTCATCCCCTTCTTTTACTGCTTCTGTGTTTTCAGTCATGAATGCACTTGGAATTGTAGCATTTGCATTCAGAGGCCACAATTTAGCCATGGAGATTCAGGTATGCACTATGTGAGTTCTGAGTTGATAGAATTTACTCTTACTCAAAACTACCAAAAATTTATTTTTGATGTCTGAATATTTGCATCATGGTCAATTAAAGGAGTTCTGTTTTGCTTCAGGCAACAATGCCATCAACCTTTAAGCACCCAGCTCATGTGCCTATGTGGAGGGGAGCCAAAGTAGCCTATTTCTTCATTGCCATGTGCTTATTCCCTGTCGCCATTGGAGGTTTTTGGGCTTATGGAAACCTTGTAAGTTTACGTGGCATTCTTTATTCTCTTGATACAGCAGAGATTTCTAATAGTTGTGGAAACAGTTACTTACCAAAATGTAATTTTATCTAACAACTAATATTATAGTTAACAGAAGACGTGGGTTGCTCATGATAAACTTCTTCCTCGAATTATCAAAGCATCTATGGCATTTTAGTGACAAGAGAAAATCAAATTATTTTCATGGAAGTTGGTATTTTTTTTTTCTTGCAATATCATATAGTCAATAGATATCGTGAATGCATGATTACATGCCAGCAATGTCATCTGCCAGTTTTTAATGTATTTCTGAATTAATTGTATGCACGATCGAGTATGCTTTTGCACTATGCAGGGCTATTAATGATTGTATCAATATTATGTTTCTTGTTGTAGATGCCATCAGGAGGGATTCTCAATGCCTTATACGCATTCCACAGTCATGACATTCCAAGAGGACTCCTTGCAATAACCTTCCTTCTAGTTGTCTTCAATTGTTTGAGTAGTTTCCAAATATACTCAATGCCAGTTTTCGACAGCTTTGAAGCAGGCTATACAAGCCGTACAAACCGCCCTTGCTCGATTTGGGTCCGGTCTGGTTTCCGAGTCTTCTATGGCTTCATCTCCTTCTTCATAGGGGTGGCACTCCCTTTCCTCTCCAGTCTTGCAGGTCTTTTAGGAGGACTAACACTTCCAGTCACATTTGCTTACCCTTGCTTCATGTGGGTTCTGATAAAAAAGCCTACAAAATTCAGCTTCAATTGGTATTTCCACTGGATCCTGGGATGGTTAGGAATTGCTTTTAGCTTGGCTTTCACCATTGGAGGTGTGTGGAGTATGGTGAACAGTGGACTTACGCTGAAATTTTTCAAACCCAACTAAGATTTCAGATGAAATTTGCTCTATAAGGGTTTTCTGCATTTCTATAAAATTTATGTAGAAGTTATATATATTATTGTTTCTGTGGCAGATGAAATCTCACTACTTATGTAAGGATCTGTTACTTATTATGCATAGTCAAATATATGGTAAGTTGATTTTCAAATGCTTCTGTAATTCTCCTCTTTCTTGGGCAATTTGTTTTCTCCCCTGCTATCAATTAAGTCTTGAAATAGAAGGATCAAAATATTGTGATTTCATGCATGTTGTTCCCTTTGGATAATTTATAATGCAGTATATATATATATATACTGATGCTATATCATGTTGCACCATCACTACCATTGTCATCAGTTAATTTTCACCACCCATCACCAGGTCCACCACCCACTACCATTAATTGCCAATGGTGCTGCTTACATGCTTGCATGGTGCCATTGTCCAATGGTTTACAGTTAAGAGCATTTTGAATGTAATAGTATGTTCAAGAAATATGAATTTGAAGTTCTATCTGACATCTTTAAATTAATGCTGTTTGTGGGAGGCACTGCAACTCTGAACTTCGTAACAGATGATTTCCCTTTGTTTGTAAACCCCACTCACAAGTAATTATAGCCCAAACATGCCAAAGCTTTATTAATGATCATGTTTGGTGGGATTTGGGAAAAAAAAAAAAACTAATTAAGAGTGTAATTATAGCCCAAACACCCGATAATTTTTATGTTAAAAAAAAACAAAAAACAAAACTCCGAGTATTTTTGTGACTAAGGGCTTGTTTGGGAACTTTGAAAACTAGTTCTTGCCAGTTCTGATCTCTTTCTGTTATATAGTTTTTATGTAAATCAGCTTTCAACTGGTTTGAAAAAAATTATGTTTATGCCTTATTTTCTGGACATGATTGAACTGATTTGCAGAAAAAATGCATTTACCAAACAGTAATGGATAAAAATCAAGCAAACGTATCTTCAGCTGACCAGATTTTTAAGTTTGCCAAACAATCCCTAAAAAGTATTATTTGTCTCAATTTCGCCATATACCCAACACATGGAATAATTTTTCCTCTCAACAAGGCCATGAATCATGATCAATAAAGTCTTGGCTATGTCACCATCGATCAACAGTGAAATTTCGTTAATGTCATATGGGCCTTGAAAAGAAAAAAAAAATTGAACAAATGTTCTAATCATGAAGTTGATTGAAATCAAACCGTTAAAAGCACGACCATATTTGATTTACTGAATAAAACTTACTGAGAATGGGTACAAATCATGTTTACATGTTGAGATAGCAAGGTTTTATTATCACTGATCGTACTGCAGAGTACCCAAATCCTACGGTGCCCCACTTAATCAGGATTCCATAGTAGAATTCGAGTTTTTTTTTTTTTTAAAATGGCCGTTTAAAAAATAATATATAGGAGAATGGCCTCTCCAAAAAATATTTGGGAGAATGGCCCTCTGATCTGGTCAAAGTGGTCACGTGGGTAAAAACCGCTGTTAGAAACAGCGGTTATTAAAATTATACATGAATCCCAGTGCCCCAAACCCCAGTTTTCTCTCCGTCTCTCTCTCTCTCGCTCGCTCGCGTCACCAGCACCGCCATGGACGCTCCGACCGAGTCCTTTCTGATCTCCAAACTCGAAACCTCCGATTACAACAACATTCACCACCTCTTCTCAACCTAGTTACACCCATTCACAGCCCTCACAAACTCCAAACCCACCACCAAATCAAAAACCCCCACCGACCCATCTCAAATCCGCACTCTCGCCAAGAAATACCTCCCTTTCCTCAACCGCGTTCTCTCTCTCCTCTCCAAACGCCTCTCCGAAAATCCAAAACCCGACGTCGAATCTCAAGCCATACTTCGTTTATTTTCAGAGGGTTCGAATGATACATTGTTTGGAGGCTTGGGGCCGGTATAAAGATGCAGAAACTGAGGGTTTTAGGGTTTCTGAGGTGCTTCGGGGTTTGAAATCAAGGAATCGGAAGGTGGGTTATGTGTCGGAGGTTCATGGGTTATGTGTTTTTTTTTTTTTTGTGAAGGACCAACTGTTGATTTGTGAAGGGCCAACTGTGTTTATTTTTTTTTCTTGTTTCTGCAATCTCTGACTTCTTCTTCTAGCTTGCCGGTGGTCTCGTAGTGAAGGGCTGTCGGCACTGTAGCAGTGATGCCGGCGACACAAGTGATTGCCTAAGTTGTTCGCAGCAATCTCAACGACGCAAAAGAAAGGAGATTGTTTGCAGAGACGAGAACGGCTGCTGGCTTCTCTGGCTTAACGGAGCTGGTGTTGCTGTATTGTATATGTCGTTTTTGTTGTGGGATATGAGGCTGATGAAGATGAATAAGAAGGATAGTTCAGTTATTATTTCAATAACCGCTGTTAGAAACAACGGTTTATGCCTTTGACCAAGTCAGAGGCCATTTTTCCAAATATTTTTTTCTGAAGGACACTCTCCCATATATTTTTTTTAAAAAGGCCATTTAAAAAAAAACTCATAGAATTCCCGTGCAAATGTGAGATGCTACGTGTCAGCCCATGAGTCTGCTTGGGAATCATACTTACCAGCAAAATTCAAAAAAATTTCCAATCCAATAAGGGACATTGGTCCAACTAGTTTTACACGTGTTGGAAAGTATTAATTGGTCGTGAAGCAGATGTGCTGTGCATGCGGGGGACGTCTTCTAAACACGAGTTAGAAATTATTTTAGAATGTATCATGTACGAGCACCTTGGTAATTTAAGGGTCCATTGTTTCTAGTCTTTTTTTTTTCTTTTTTTTTTTTTATAAATTTAATGGTTCATTGTTTAAACCACTCAAAATATAAAACATCATGGTGATTTTTAAATTCAGGTTAAAGTTTTTAGTTGTGTAATATTTTTCTAACACAAATAAAAATATTATACAATCAGAAATTTTAATCCGAATTTAAAAACTATCATGATGTGTTATGTTTTGAGTGGTTTAATCCTTCTAGTTGTGTAGCATTTTTAATTTCTAATGCAAAATTACAGCAATAAAATTACAGCAATCCATGCTGTTATGGAAGCATAAGTCTGGATATTCTGCATGTTGAGTATTAAAATTATGATACATCCTCTAAATATTTTATTTATTTTTCATTTTAGATGATGTATTATGATTTTAGATATTCAAATAAATCCAAACCAAAAATATCCCTCCAAAAAAACATTGATTTCTTTTTTTTTTTTTCTGAAATAGGAAAACAATTGCATGCCTCAAGTGTGAGATAATCTTCAGGTAAAATAAAGTATTTTGCGTACATGGCCAAATGGGTGTCAAAAAATGAACCAGGAGGCCAGCCTGGAAGGGCGTGTCAGAGTCCACCATGGTCCATGGCATACCCACTCTTTCAAGTAAAATGAAATTAATGATGCATACATCATATGGATCCACAATGCAACGTGTCATTCATACCCAAAAATAAGAAATTTAATACCTACATATCTAAGCCATCGCAGCATTTAAGAGGCCAAGTTGATGTGGAATAACCCAATAATCCTTCTCTACTGCTCGGGCGTTAATGACTGTATCTATATATATATATATATATAATTAAAAAAAAATAAAGCAACAGTGGATATTTAAATTTTAATTTATAATTGGCGCATACCACATTATATTACAGAATTTAAAAGTTGCGACTCATAACAGTGGCATGCACAGTATACGTACATAGATATTTAGTCAAATGGGGCCCCATCGTTGGTGGCATGTCATTGATGATCGTCCATAATTGTAACGACAAGTAACATATCAACCTCAGCAAACACAAGACACCACTTACCAATTACCATCGTTAATTGGTCACAACCAAACATGGGCAACACTATCAGAAAGTGATCAAACATTCCATGAAAATCAAATTCCAAACAATAATTGCATGTTCTCATCAAACAAGATATGATAAATCTCTCCAAAAGTTGGTCTTTTCTCCTCCACTTTCGTGGGTCGACATAATATATGCTGTTGTTGAAGACTTACCCAAACATCAATTTTTACATAGCCATGGAAAATTAAGTGAAACCCTAAAGACACAGACACAACTGAAACTACTACCCAATAGGTACACTTTTTATCCCGGTAAACTCAATAGTCTATATCGTCTATGCTATACCCATCACCAAGCAAGGATCCAAAAATAGACACCTGAAACTATATATATATAGAAATTCTCTTATGAGCATCACCTTACTTTAAGCTAAAGTAAGCATCTAACAGTAGAGCCGCATGTGATGTAATTTTGGAAAACT
>JAESVK010000704.1:221744-240091 GCA_017140935.1 Hamamelis virginiana | reverse complement strand
CAACAATACCACTACCACTACCACTACGAGGAAATGGAAAAACCCCATAAAAAAAGATATCCAAACAGGAAACTGAAAGAAAATGTTTTCCTGGAATTGGTAAAAACTATCACTTCAAACCTTTGCCTGGCATGGAAATCGCAAGGTCCGGCCAACCGAAGCAATCCCCATCGGCTAACCCACCTTCAACACCATTTATCTGCCACGTGTTACAACCAGAAGCAGCCACCGATGCACCGCCATCACCGACACTACTACCGCCGCCTCCACCACCAACTTCACCCACTTCAGGATAAGACCAAACACTTCTACCGAGCCCAAACCCGATTTCATCGAACCCAGGTCCGAGCCCGACTCCGAATCCACCAAGAGCCACGAACCCGGGTCCCTGCGAGTTCAGCAACGAGGTAAAACTCCCGGACACATTCTCGTTCAGATTGACATCATTCCTCAACGGCGAACCGGATTCGGGTTTAACACCGGCTGAAACGGATATGGGTGTAGCGGGAATTGGATCATGGGTCGTTTCAGAATTGGAAGAAGAGGCGCGAGAACGCCTGGAGTTTTTGCGGGTACCGCCGCCGAAGGGAATATTCCGGAGGGTCCCACCTTGAGTCCAGTAACGGCGGCAGGATTTGCAGAAGTGGCGGGGCTGAGAGAGATTGTAGTTGTTGTAGTAGCAGAACTTTGTATTACTGGAGTTGCAACGTGGGCAGCGGAGGTGCTGCTCTGCCTCCGGCGGCGGCGGCTGCTGTGGACCACCCACGTGGTTTTGGGGTCTCGCCTGTCGTCTAATTTCGCCGGAATCAGATGACATTGATATCTCTGTTTTTCTCTCTCTGTATGTATATGTATGTGTGTGTGTATAATTGGGGGTGTGAGGTTTTGTTGTTTTTTTGTGATCAGGTGAAGGTGGTTGGGGGAGAAAGAGGGAAGAGACAAAGGTGGAGGAGAAAAGTAATGGGAGAGAATGAGAATGAAGGGGAGGAGATGTTTTGAAAGTGTAGATTGGGTTCTTTAACTTTTTAGGAGAGAGAGAGAGAGAGGAAATGATAACCTCCGACGCGAGTGTCGGACGATGGAGAGTGAAAAAGCTTTTACAAGCGGTGGCTTTTGTACTATACGACATATTAGATGGCTGGCTCAGACAGGCTCGGCTCGTGTTACTTAATTTTGCTCTGTCTGCTGATATGGCGAATTGCAATTGGATGTAAAACAACGCATGTAAAAGCTCCTACAAGGAAAAAAGGCTAAAGAAATGATATTGTGAAACATTTTTGCAATTTTTTTTTTTTTTTTTCTGTTTTAAAATTTTCTTGTTTTTCTAATAACATTACTTAAATTTTATGCTTACTTTGCATCAATTGGGCTGTTTCCACGTTACTAAGCATGAAAAGTTTTTCATAGGGCATATCATTCAAATGGAGAAAATCAAATCTATAAACATCAAAGAATCTTTTACTTATATTCATTGGTCGAATTGTGGTGACATATAATTTTAAGATAATGGGTCTAATAAGTGCCGGAGCGCATGAGCGTCTAGTCTCTATCTTTACGGTGTCGCCATATAGACACCAAAAATAAAAAATGGACACAACCTTTCAGCCGCTATAAAAGATAACGGCTAGAAATTCCATTCGCTATTTTTCATGCATCCTAGAAAAAATAATTTTACAATTTTTTATTTACAATTTGTTATACTTTGTTTACAATTTTTTTCGCATTTGTGAAAAAATAATTTTTTGGAACACTTTTTAAAAATCAATTAAGAACCCTTCCCTCCGAATTAGGGACTTGGATCCTTCGAATTCAAATCAATGAAACAGTTAGTGGGATTCTTGTTGCCTTTAATCATTTAATAATAGTACTTGACTTTTGACTTTTTTGTCATTACCATAATAGTACGTGATTAATCTAATTTAATTTAATAATCTCAACACCCCGCATGCATGTAATTAAGTTTATTCCTTGGGCCCTTACCCATGGAATGATGAAAACCATTTTCTTATAATTAATAGATCCCACCTAACGAACTTAAATAGCAAAAGAACTTAGGATGATCAAATAAATTATGATTATGACCGACTTACTTTTTGGTACCACTTTTTAAGTGAGGGGAATTGACTAGAAAAAGAAAAAGTTTTTGAATGGAAGGAACTTATCTTTGTGGTATATATAGTAATAAGTCTACTTTGATTTTGTATTAATATATTCTACTTCCATTACTTAGACAACAATACTTACCAACTACTTGTAGTTGTGTAGTGGAACCACCTTTACAGATGTGTTTTTATTGTACTTAAAAAGTATTACTTTAATTAAAAATATATATGAAAAATAAATAAATAAATAAATTTATTTAGACCATCTTCAATCATTTACTCTTACTCTTATTTAAATTGAATAACAATTTGAGTAAAGTACCTTATTTTAGTAAGGACTCTCTAATCATTTACTCAAATTTTTACTCAAACACAGCCAAACACACCCAAATGACCAAATCTGCGATTATTCAGCATAATCAAACACAGCCAAACACCCAAAGTTTATTTCTACAAATCAACCTTTGTTGTAGCTAGATTTGCCGGGGAGAGAGTGAGCATTGCCGGAGAGAGAGAGAGAGTGCTTCGCCGGGAAGACGCAGCGAAAGCTTGCCGGCAGCCATAGCTGTGCGATGAAGACCTTCGCTGGGGAGAAGGAAGGTAAACATCTTCTTCTTCTAACGGTTATATTTTCCTTTATTCAAATATTTGAGTTAGAACTCAATATAGGTTTAAGTTTGAGTAAAACTCAAATTTGGTATAAGTTTGAGTAAGGGCTGTAGAAGAGTTTTTGACATTTTTTACCCAAATTTAAATTTGAGGAAGAGTTTAGGCTAGGATTGGAGATGATCTTAGTTTTGTAAAAATAAAATAAAGCTTAAATATATATACAATTTCTTCTTAAAAGAATAAACTTACGCGTGTCATTATTTTTTTATGCAGTATTTATCCTGATTTGCTAATGGATCTGCAAGCGTATAAATGAAATTTTATGATTATTTTCAATATATTTTATTTATTTTAAATTTTATTTACTATATGGATAAAATAATTCATAAAAATTAAAATACGTTTAGGAAAAATTATGAAATTTTACTAATATGCTTATAGGTAACATTAGAAATTTAAGATAAATACTATACACCAACCTTAAATCTAACTCCATTTAGCTTTAAAAATCTTATTTGAATCTAGCCCTCAATAAATTGTATATAAAATGCGTCAATTCTGCACCAATTATGCACCGTGGAAGTCGTATTCTCCATAAAATCTATGTCATGTAAATAATGGATAATAATAAAACTAAAAACAAAGAAGAAAAGCTTAAACCCTTTTTGAACAGTGAGCCGGCTCAACCGTGCGCCGGAGATGGGGCGGTCCAAATATTGGAAAATGGATGGAATAGCACCGACAGCATGATAAGTGTCGGGCGGCGTGGGGAGCAATAATTGGGTTACCTGGCCCCGAGTGCGTATGAGCGCATCAGATTCCCACTTCGTACGGTGACTTCGCCGGATTTCTCGCTCGCCGTGATCTCTGCTACTATGATTTTCCCCCACACAATCGGTCTGGCGTTGTCTCTCTATGCTCTGTTTATATGTACTAGTTACTGCCGACCTGAAATTATTTGATAGTGAATGCCATTTAGTAAAATTTAAATAGAACTACATTGCTAGTTGGTGTGAATATATGATTTACGTAAAATTATTTGATAAATGATAAATGCATTTGATAAAATTTTAAATGAAATATTTAGTTTGGTGAAATTATAATTCGAGTTTTTCATTATATTTTCTCAAAATTATGCAAATCGCATAATTTTTGTATACTTGAATGGTTATCTATATAAGAATCCGAAATTAAAAAAATAAATAAATAAATAGAAATAAGAACAAAAAGATTATCAATCTTTTTTTTTTGGTGGACTCTTTTATGTTTTTTGTTTTTGATAAAGTGGTGGAATCTTGAATGTCGTTATATCAACAAAGAGTTAATGAAATATATTTAATATTTAAGGGTATTTATGTCAATAATGATGAGGTTGAATGAAGAAAGAGAATGGAAATAAACCCAATAAGTTAAGGGTATTTATGTCAATATATAGATTTATAATGGTGTTTTAGAGAATCAAAAGTTTTTCTAGGATTGTGACTTTTATTAGTAGTATACATTTATCCATACATAATGTATGATCCTATCTAAGGTGAACGGACAAAACTTAGGAGTAACTGTAAAATAAATTTTAAAAAATATCTCATTTATGTTTTTCATTTCTATAAAAAAAATTATA
The DNA here is from genome assembly GCA_017140935.1 of Hamamelis virginiana. Classification (NCBI taxonomy): domain Eukaryota; kingdom Viridiplantae; phylum Streptophyta; class Magnoliopsida; order Saxifragales; family Hamamelidaceae; genus Hamamelis; species Hamamelis virginiana. The sequence goes on along the minus strand of JAESVK010000704.1, from coordinate 235,759 downwards.
GTGATTCATTTGTTGATTTATGAAAAATATAATTATAAAAAATTATAATTTTTTTATTCTTCTAAATATCATCACTTTTTTTATAGACATAAAAATTATAATGATTTAACTGTTGGTTTAAGAAAAATATATTTATAAAAATATTGTGTGTTTTTTTTTTTTTATTCTTCTAAATGTCACCATTTTTTTACAAAAATGAAAAATATAAGGGGATTATCTAATCCAACAATTGATTTTTCAAAATTTATTCTATGATAGCCCATACGAAAGTAGTTAGGTGCACCTTATAATAGCATTTTCCAATCAGCATATACTTCTACAACTTGTTCAATTTTTAGCATGAAGCCAATAAATAATTGTACGATACATATTTAAAAAAAATTATGTTTAGGTTAGATACTATACTTATTCGTGTAATGTATGTTAAAAATTATAATAATTAAATAGTTAGTTTCTTAAAATTGTCACTAAGAAAAAATGTTACAGTTTTTTTTTTTTTTTTTTTTTTTTTTTTTTTATCACAGTTTTTTATGATATATATTTTGAAATTTTGACATTGAATTTGATTTTTGACGTATATTACATCCAAAGAAAAAATATGCAATCAAATTATCAGATTTTTATCCAATAATTATATTTTAGCTTTATACTAACATAATTTACAAAAAACGAGTCCTCAATACCCATATAGGGCATTTTATGTCAATAATTCTAACTTTTCGAAATATTATGTGAATGAACTTGAACCAAAGATAATTACGAACGTGAACATATCACTGTTTTTTGGACCAAAATGCCCTTTAAACGGTCAAAATTTGACTTTAGCTTTTAATTTTACATATAATACCCAATATCCAATTTTACACAAAATCTCCAATTCCCTATTTTACATAGAATTCCCAGGATTATACATAATCCCCAACACGTCAAATTAAATTTTAATGCCCGTCATTTCATGTCCCCTAGTAATAATGAGTTTAGAGTTGGGTAATCTGTGTTAATTTGGGATTAAGGATCCTTTATTTAATTGTGGATTTTGTTCATTTTTTGAGAATGAAGATTATATATTAAATTGGGAATTTAGTGCAATATTGGGGATTGTTAATAAAATTTTTGGATTTTATTTTATTTTATTTTTTGCTTCTGGTTGTTTACTCAATAACATGGCTATTATTTTGTATACAAAAAGATATTTTGGTTAAAAAAATATTTACGTAATTATTTTCGGATCGGATTTGTTCATGTAATATTAAAAAAATTTAGGATTATTGACATAAAAGCACGTATATGTATATATATAGAGTCCCAATCTAGTAAGCATATGCATATATTTATATAATACTTTTCTTATTATTCCGTATTATATTTATAGGGTCATATTCCTGTGCATACTTCCTTATATGTGGGCTTAGTCTTTTGACCAATAAAAAATGAATATTCTAAAAAATTGACTATTGAATTGAATATTCTCCTTATATATGACAGACATGCCAAAAATACCAATGAATTCAAACCATAAAAATAAATACCTATATCACATTTAATTATCCGATTTTAGAAATCCACGTATAAAAGAGAATATTCAATCAAATTGTCAATTTTTCAAAATATTCCATTTTTAATCGGCAAAATGACCAAATCATCTTATAAGAGATATTTATATATTCAGAATAGCCTTGACTTGACCTCTCTCACTGTGGTTGTAGTGGTGCAGGAAAGAACACTGGACTGACTCTGGAAACGGTGTGGGGCAGCTTTGAAAGTTGACTCTAGACACGTGTCGATTGAAGGAGAGTGTATACTGTCCCTGCACGCGCGCGGCTAAAGCAGCAGCAGCAGCAGCCAGCCGGAGTCACTGGGTGGGTCAGGGTCTCAGTCTCAGAGATTCTCTCACTAGTCAATATATATATATCTTCTCTCTCTAGCTGTCGCTATCAATGAATGCAACTCCGTTTTGGGCACTCAGCCGACCGGTTTAGCCAAGTCTCGCCTGACTACAAGGAACAAGGAACCGACCTTTCCCATTCCAGAATTGCTTCCCAATTTCATTTTTGTCCATATACATTCAAATTTTATAAATTAATTTTTCTGCATGGAAGATTTATTGTTAAGGTGAAAAAAAATAAATTAAAATACTGCATGGACAGGTATCTGTAAAGTTTCCCCTCCCGGCTTTTCTGCTATTTTATTTTAGAAAATTATGTAAAAATTTCTAAAGTTTTGAGCTTTATTTTACATGTATAAGTTCCACCTACACAGTTTTTACTTATAATTTAACACGTATTTTGCAAAATCCAGCATAGAAAATATATTTTGATAAATCTTGGATTAAATACTTTACCTATACACATCATATATACCAAAAATATTTATGCAAAATTGTCATAGTTAGTTTTCTTGGATCAATATGATTTTTGGCAAACGTGATGTATATAGGTAGAATATTTAATCCAACGGTCAGTTTCTCAAAATACTTATTCTATGCTGGATTTTTCAAATCACGAGTCAAATTAGTAGGAAAAACTATATGTCAAGAGAAAAACTACATGTCCTTTAACAAAGTCTAATTTTTACCATGAGGTCATGGCAGGGCCGGCCCTGAGGGCAGGCCGGAAAGGCGACCGCCTTGGGCATCCATTTTTTAGTAAAATTTAGGGGCATTAAATTTGAATTTAGTAGTAATATAATACTTAGACAATTCAAAGGGTCAAACCCCAATATACTATATATGTTCTACTATTTAGCATCTATATATTTTTTGTTGTTGCATTTTTCTTTAGAATATAATTTTTGTTAATTTCTTGGTATCATTGTTCTATGTATGTTTGACACATTTATGGAAAATATAGTTGAATTATATTCATTTTAATGGAATTATATTCAAAAGTTGTAATCAAATCTTGTTTATTAGATTGATATATTTGTAATGATGATAGGAGGTTTCGGGTGAGCCTATTAAAAACTCTCATTGTGAATTGATTGTTTATTTGTTTAATTTATTTGTAAGGAAAATTCCATTCGTCCTCCCTTTTTGTCTTCCCTTGTGTATCTGACCAACTTGGAACAGTTATTTCGAGAAATCTACCGTTAGATTTGATATTTCACTTATACTTATCATGAATGCAAAAAATCACATTGATTCAATGGTCGGTTTTTGCAATTTTGAAAAAAATTGTAAAATATAATAAAAAAATTATGAAAAACTATCACGGTCTATCTTTTAAAAAACCAACCATTGGATCAATGTGATTTTTTGTATTCTTGATACGAATAAGTGGAGCTTCAAATCCAACAATCGATTTTTCAAAATAACTTATTGAACTTTCAAGTTGGTCAAATGCACAAGAGAAGACAAAAAGGGTGGACATAAAGAATTATTATATTTGTCATGATGATATGAGGTTCGGGATGAGTCTACTGAAAACTTTCATTGTGGATTGATTGTTGTAGGTTTTCTTTATTAGTTTAATTATATTTGTAATTATGATAGGAGGTTCGGAGTGACCCTATAGAAAACATTTTTTCTGATTTGATTGTTATATATATATATATATATATATATGATGGTAAATCAGTGATAGCGTTCGAGGTGATCCTATTGAGAACTCGCTTTGTGAATTGATTGTTGTACATTTAGCTCATGAGAAATTAAGGATAAATAACTAAAATTTTACACATTTTTTTTTAGTCGATATGTAGTAGGGACAATATTTTAGGAGCCCGCCTAGGGCATCCAAAATCTCAGGGCCGGCCCTGGGTCATGTAGATTTTTAAAATATTTGCCCATCTAATGTGTTAAAAAAAATCTTTAGACTTCAAAATATAAAATGCTTATGTAAGGATTTATGGGTATTCAACTTTTTTTATTTATTTAAATGATACTTTAAAATTAGGGTGATATATATACACTAGAATTGGGAGTTTTTTTTTTTTTTTTACATATCATATAGATAATTTTTTTTAATATTTTAAGAATTTTGTTGTATAAAATTGAATTTCATGATATAAATCTTTAAATTTTTAAATAATTTTTCTTGAAAATTATTAGAATACGCCAATAGATGCATCGTTTGGTGTTCTTGGTTCTTAGCCGTTTTTAAATAATCCCACCAAGCATATTCAATATTGTACCAAATCTCGTTTGGTGTTCTTGGTTCTTAGCCGTTTTTATTCTTTGTTCTTTGCTTTTTAATTCAACAATAAATATAAAATGAAATTCTTCTAGATTTACTAGTTTGGTAAGTTTGTAGGGAAGATGGGCCCAAAAGTCAAGTATTGCGTGTAGATCAAAAATAGAAAAATAAATTTGAGAATATCTGGGACCTCATGTACAGAATTGGATCTCGTAGTATAAAATTCCAAAGTTAAGAACTTTTTGACAATTTTCCTTTGAGGGTATTCGGCAAAATTAAGAATCTGGCCAATTGTGGATAAGCATGTTTCATTTTTATTTAGTACTGTTTGGTAAGTGTATTTTTTCTGTAGATCAGTTCAATCCTGTTCAGAAAATAAGACATAAACACTATTTTTTTTCAAACAAACTGTAAGCTGATTTACATAAAAACTATATAACAGAAAGAGATCGAAACTAGCTAGACCCACTTTTCAAAGTTCCCAAACAAGCCCTTTTAGTTAAATAAAGGCCGGTTCAAAACAATTCAAGACATGAGATAAAAATTTTAAGTGAAGCATTTTGATATTTTATTCTTGCCCTACATTTTCTTACCAACCAAACAAATGAGAAGACCAAAAACTTTAATTTCTCATCTCCTACTATCTTTAAACTACAAAAGTTTTTAAACATAATGTAAACTGTAAAGGAACATAACACATATTTAGTGTTAAAAGCTAGAAAATTTGGGTTAAAACTAAAAGAAGTTTAGAAGTAACAAAAAAAAGCTATGCATTCATTCATCTCATTAAGGGTACGTGCCCATATGGGGCCCTACTTAGCCCAGCTCAAGCCTCTTTACCGTTTTTATTGGAGGAGGCCTTTTGGCTACCCTATCGAGTCGGTTTTGAATTAAACTTACCCTCGAACTTTTTAGATTTTTTTTTTTTTTTTATCCAATTTTTTTAATTTTTTATAATTTTTTTATCTTTTTTTTTTTTTTTGGTCGCTGCTTATATACCCAAAGTATAATATTTAAAATATAATAGTTTTCATTTTTTTTGGACAATTTATTTGGAGATGATATTCTCGCTCCTTTTTCTCCTTCCGCCCCCTTATAATAAAAAGATACCATTTTTTATATAAGGTGCATGTCATGGTTGCGAAAAATTACAGTGATCCAATGGTCAATTTTTTAAAAAATCGACTGCAAAATTGTGACATTTCGAATAAAAAATATATACAATTTTTCATTGTGACATTTTTTAAAAATTAACAGTTGAATCATTGTGATTTTTGGATATAAGAGGAGTATCTAATTCAACGGTCATTTTTTAAAAATATGTGGAAAAAAAAAAAAACCAACCGTTGGATCATAATAATATTTGACATTCATAAGTGAGATATTTTATCAAATGGTAGGATTTTCAAAATATATTCTCTACATCTGACCTTACGAAAATACACCTTATATAAAAATGAGTTTTTCGGTTGTAAGGGTTTTTGCCCCTTTCTATGGCCGGTGGGAGCACGGAAGGAGGAATGTGGAGTGCGAAAATCGATCAGCTCCCTATTTATTTCGTCAATATGCATTTTACAAAATTAGAAATTAACCACATATTAATAAATGAAAAATAAAAAGGGTAAATTCTTATAAAAGTAATGCTATCAGTCTACTAAGTGTGTGTTCTTTTGGTTGCAATTGATAAGAGGATTTTATGAATTCCGAGATTTTAGTAATTTGAACATGTTCTTTTGACTTTTTGGGGCGGGACTTGAAATATCCATGAATATTGAGCTGCTTTCGCTTATTAAAGAATCCTAAACCTCAAGCTCTTTATCCTATTTGATTGAATTCGAATTAAACCCTTATTGAGTTGGCTCGCGAACTGTTTAAGAGCATATCCAAGGTTTTTTGGTTCTACCCCAATTTGAAATTTCCTTCACTACGCAATCTGGTACTGAATGCAATGCACCCTTCAGTACGTAAGAAAATGGGCATACATCCAGGTGGGGCGGTTTGACTAAACAACATTCTTGCCATTTCTGAATTCTGACTCACAAACAGTTGGACTCCCCACCAGCGCCAAGCCCAACAGCAAGTTTTACGCTGACCTAACACATACCAGACATTTCAATGCCCAAACCCACACCAAAAAAGCTGTAGTTTTGGCGTTTATAGACTCTGCCCACCAACTGTTCGACTCTTTGTCTCATCATCCCAAGAGCGCTACCTCAATTCAAGGGCAAGTCCCTCTTCTATTGCATAACCTATAAAAGCTTAGACCTATCAGTTCCTGCAAAATGCAAAGAAGATATATGTTCTTGTCACTGCACCAATCCCTTGAATCTTCTGTTTCTTCCCTGTACCAAACATACAATTATGCATTGTTGGCTCCAACCCCATTTCAGAAAACAGGCTCTTTGTGGGTTCCGTTGAAGCATAAATCTAGTGGTGGAAGGAGACCCAAGAAGAAAATTTACCATCGAGTGCCTGAACTTGATAGAGTCATGGACCTACAGAAGAAGCCATCGTTAATCCTACAGCTCAAATCCATTCTCCAAAGCCAAAAACACCAGTTTCTACTCCTTAGAGATCTTGAAAAAGAAGTTGGGTTTGTTCAGAAATGGAACTTCATGGCTGTCATAGAGAAGTACCCCACAATATTTCATGTAAGTGGTGGTAACAGAACACCACCTTCTGTTATGCTTACTGAAAAAGCTGAAAAGATTGCGGCCAAAGATGCAGAAGCTAGAAAGGAAATGGAACCCATTTTAGTTAAGAACCTTAGGAAGCTGTTAATGATGTCAGTTGACTGTCGGGTGCCAATGGAAAAGATTGAATTCATTGAATCTGAATTGGGTTTGCCTAAAGACTTCAAGAAGTCATTGATCCCAATTTACCCAGAATTTTTCTCGGTGAAAGATGTAAATGGGAAGGCCTATCTTCAGTTGGAAAATTGGGATTCTTCATTAGCAGTCACTGCCCGCGAGGAAAAATTAGCATGTGAAGGAGTTTTAGACTCTAAAATGCTTACAAAGAAGGCTAGGATTGCTAAGGATGGTAACTTCTTGGGTCCATTTGCATTTAAATTGAGTTTTCCAGCTGGTTTTAGACCAAATAAGAGTTATCTTGAAGAAGTTCAAAGATGGCAGAAAATGGAATTCCCTTCCCCGTACTTGAATGCGAGGAGATTCGAAATCATTGATCCAAAAGCTCGAAAACGGGTAGTGGCAGTACTTCATGAGCTCCTCAGTTTAACCGTGGAGAAGAGGATGACATCTGCACAATTGGATGCATTTCATGCAGAGTATATGTTACCGGCTAGATTGCTGCTTTGCTTAATCAAGCATCATGGGATCTTTTACATCACCAACAAAGGTGCAAGAAGTACTGTATTCCTTAAAGAAGCTTATGATGGATCAAATTTGATAGATAAATGTCCCCTGTTGTCGTTTAATGATGAATTTGTTTCACTTAGTGGCAGGAGAGATATCAATTCATTTAATCGGATGCCTTCATGACAAAAAGAATGTGCAATTTCTAAAGTGTAGAATTGATTGGAGCTTGTTAAATTTTGATTGGAGCTTGTTATAAAACTACATGACATTTCATAATGAAAATTTGTATGCAAGAATTGATTTGTGCAAATCACTTCCTTTCCCTTCACAAGAACAAATGTAACTACCCCATTTTGTTTGGTAGTATTGAAACTCCAACTTGATGCTCGACATTCCTATGTACCGTCTAAAATGGGTAAATTTTATTACGAAGCTAGAAGTTAGCTCAATGCAAAGACTAGACACAATTTAAACAAATCATTCATGAAACCATAAATTGAAAACAAAATAGAATGATTTCATGTCTGAGGAATATTATTGACATTCACTTTAGGATGTAGTTTGATTGGGAATGATATCATTCCATTGCATTACATCTAGAATTCAAAAGGTTGAAAAAAGAAAAAGGAAGTTATGGAGAAATCATCAACATAGAGTTGAACCACCATCAGTTCTGACAGCTTTGGAAGAACATCCAGGGCAGGAATATTTACTCACCAATTGAAATATTGAATGGAACAAACCAACTGTGAATTATGAGATCCAACACGCCACAATTTAGCCAAAAAAAAAAAGCATCAGTAGCATCCAGACTAGTTAAAAATTTATGCCTTCATTGAATTAAATTCGACCACAAAGGTCCAGAAAGCGTACATTCATAATAAAGAAAACAGGTTGTAGGCAAAATATTGCTTGAAGGAAATTCAATCGCTACCACTTTGTGGGGGTTGAACACAAAAGTATCTTCCTTGTTATCGATCTCGTGGCTTTAGTATTGCATGCACTGGATGCAGTTTGCAAGTGGTGAACGCATCATAATCCACATTTTCTTCCTCCCCATCTTTCTGTCTTCACTCAAACTCCCTGTACAAATCTACCAATTGCCGTGCTAGCTATTGACATTGCCTGAAAAGAACCTGCACAAATTCTCTTTCCCCCTCCAAACACCATCGTCTTGTACAAATCCATGGGATCATATTTTTCTTCAAGAAACCTCTCAGGCTTCCACTCATCGGGCTTTTCCCATTGATTCTTGTCCATGTTGCATCCATAAATGTTTATTGCAATCTGAATTATATATACATATAGTTCAGCACTATCAAAATCGATAGCAGGAATAGCTAAAAACAAGAGGTCATGGCAAGACTAATCAACCTAACTTCCAGCAGGAATGTAGTAACCTCCTAATTGGGTATCTTCATGGGCATATCGTAGAGGAATCATCGCAGCATATCGTAATAGGTAATAAGAGGGTTCTTTATTTTTATTTTCTTTTTCTTATTCTTTTTTTCAAGAGAAAAATTGCAGTTGAAGGCAGAGAAATTTAGGCTATCTCTCCCAAAGCAATTCGTTTCTTCTGCTCATTGATGAGGGCTTTCATCACTGCTTTCCTGTGGAAAGCTATTCGTTGGATTTTCACTTCCATACTCTTATTAGGAATCCATCTTAGATAAGGGAAGAAATCTCTCCAATCAACTTCAATTGCTCCCTCCATCAAGTCATTCACTAAAACCTTGAATATCTCCTCTCTTTTGAAAGTGGTTGCCAGTTTCTCCACATAAATGGATTCTATCTCCTTCCCCAAAGTCTGCAAATTCCATTGACATTTATCATACTCTTGCTTTTTTCTTTTTTTAGTATATCACAGTTCTTAAGGGAAGAGAAACAAATAAAGAAATGATAAACAACTCACTTGTTTCAAGGCTAATCCCAAAAACTCAGACTCGAATATTTTCCTGAAATTCACAGCTTGAAGAAGAGAGCTTTTCACATTTGCATGCAATTGGCTTAAAATATTATCTATCAGGGTGTTTTTGAGGTGTCGGTGTCGCTTCTGAATAATTAACAAAGGTAACATTCAAATCTAGTCTAGCAAGAAAAATCAAGCACTTGATGAAATGGAGGAGAAAGTTGTTTACGGCAAATGTCATAATCTTAAAGTACGTAATCTGTTTAGTACTTTAGTGTTTACTGAGTTCAATATTCATTAGCTGAAAAAGCACAGAGCAAGCCATTATAGTGGTTATCAAGGATTATAAAAAATAATTAAGCTTTGCCATTTTGATGAATTTTAAAAAAAAAGGGATAATGGTTTCTTGTAGAAGCAACTGAACTAGCATTACTATACAAAGTAGCTACAATCCCTTGATTTTTCTACTGTCAATTTGTAATAGAAAGTAATCAAATGAGAACTGAAGGAAAAAAAAAAAAAACAATTTTTTCTATTTTTTTTCTCTTTTCCTTTCCTTTTTATCATCTTATGCATATCCTAAAATGCTAAATCAGTATGGGATTGTTTCAGTCCTTCAGATGATGCTGCAAATGGTTTGATTCAGTGATGTGGGCGGTCTATATGACCCTGTTTTACAAGATTTTGTGGATCCAGCAATGTGCTATCTCCCTAATGGTTATCCATCCATTGCATATTATCATTTGAGGTGAGTCCTTTTTTTTTTTTCTTCCTTTTTTTAGAAAGAGAGGCATTGAACGGCGTTAAGTTAATACTCCCTCCGTCCTATAAAAATAGGCATTCTTTCCTTTTTTGTCTGTCCTGAAATGATAGTCCATTTTGAAAAGTCAAATTATATTTCTTTTAATTTTCCCAAATTACCCTTTCTTATTCCAAAAATGCATTGACATGACACTAAATGCAATTGTAGAAAAAGGGTAATTTTATAAATAAAAGGTAAAAAATATCACAAATCAATGCATTGATGAGTTTTCTTAATATGCGTGTTTTTTGAAAGAGTCTTATTTTTATGGGACGAAGGGAGTATATCAGAAGTGTAATTGATTTTGATATCCACGAAAACTTAGTTTAATTTTGAGGAATTTGGCTAAAGGTCCTCATTTAGAAGATTTTCATGCCAAAAGTCCTCTCAAAAGAGTTTTCTTTCCAAAAGTCCTTTTGGTATGAATTGGACAAAAATACCCCTCCTTCCTAATTACCTTCAATGCCACCTACATCCCCAAACCCCGGTTCACTACGTCACACCCTGTAGTGACCAGCGTTAGTTTCCTACGCCGGAAACGCAGGTCACTACGCCAACACAGGTCGCTATGCCGGAAACTCAGGTTTCTACGCCGGAAACGTAGGTCACTACGCCGGAAAATACAGGTCACTACGCCACAAAAAAAAAAAAAAAAAAAAAAATCTTTTTTTTTTCCTACTTTTTTCAATCAACCAAACAAAAAGTTAATAATTTTTTAAGACATAATTACCTTCCCCATCCTTTGATTTTTCATTTGAATTTTTTTTTTTTAAATCTCTATTTTTCCTACAGTTTCTCACCAACTAGCAACCAGCAACCAAACAAAATTTTTTTAAAAAAAAAATGTTCTTTCTCCCTATATTTTCCCAACAACCAAATAAAAATTAAAAAGAAAAAAGAGGCATTGTAGGATCTGACACTAATTATGATAAATTCTGTTTGCAGTCTAATTTACAAAGTTGAAACAATTGTGCATCAGGAACTCCCATGAGATCTCACAAATGAAATTGATTGTGCAGACACCGATGCAGTTGGGCAGTTAAGATCCCTGTCTCCATTGATTGCTTTGGCCTTTGGGTTTTCCACTTAATCTTTCCATTGCTTCTTCTTGATAAATGTCAATAAACCAATCATCTTCCGTGAGAGAGAGTGAGAACAAGCGAAAAAGGGTGGCTTCTTCGTCAAGTCGTCGATTGTGCAAATCGGTGTCGGAAATCGTGATCGGAGATGATGATGTTCAACTGTCGATGAAATCTAGTGAGTTGGCGATAATGATGTTCTTCCCTCCACGATTCGCGACTGCTCAGTTCCTCCAAGATCAAGCGGTGAAAATTTGGCTTCTTCGATATTCTTCAAATGAACTGCATCAATCATAATACGCTGGTGCTAATGTTGCCAGTGCTGCCATGGTCGGTCGGTGGGAGAAGAAGAAGAAGAAGAAGGGGAGAAAGAGGAGGAGTGGGGGCGTAGGGAAGCTGGGTGTATCTAGGGGCAATAATGACATAAAATAAATAGATTTTTGAAAATTAGGACCTTAGACAGTAAAATCATATTAATTAGGACTTTTCAAAGAAAAAAATATATGGGTGGACTTTAGCCAATACATAAGTCTAAAATAGGACTTTTGGCCAATTATCTGTTTAATTTTTTATTGATGTTTAGTTTTGAAAACAAGAATGGGCTATATGTTAGATTGATATGTTGTTTGATTGCTCATGGATGGTAAGTTAATATGTTAGAATGTTAGTACGATCGTAAGTTTGTTTTATTTTTTTATTATTATATTTTTGTAAATATTAGTGTGATTGTAAGATTTAATTTTTTTTTCTTTAACAACCATGAAAATTTATTTGACTCGGTATCTTTTTTTTTTTTTAACCTTTCCCTGGCCTCTCTTTAAATTCTTGATTTAGAATTGTTTGATCTGTGATAGTTGCATTAAAAAATAGGGAAAATTATCTAGACCCCCTTAGATATTGAATTTCATATCGGTAGGTCCAGAACACTATAATGTTTACCCATAACCCCCTCCAGAATTTTCTAAAGTCAACTTTAATTATTTAATGACAGATTTACCCTTTTTATTGTTTTTATGGATAGTTTTATTACCTTTTAAATAGTGTAACAGTTTTGTTGACATTATGGTAAGTTTTTGAGATTTAATTCGATTCATATTTTGATTTTTAATTGTGATATATCCGTTTATTGCTTTAAATAAATAAGTAAATTTACCTATTTATATAAACTAGAAATAAATAAACGTATTTGGAAGTAAGTAAATTTACCTATATTTATTAACTAGAAATAAGTAAACTTATTTGGAAATAAGTAAATTTACATATTTATATGTCTTTAAACAAATAAGTAAATTTACCTAAATATATATAAACTAAAAATAAATAAACGTATTTGAAAATAAGTAAATTTATCTATACATATTAACTAGAAATAAGTAGAGTTATTTGGAAATAATTAAATTTACCTATTTATATGTATTTAAATAAATAAGTAAATTTACCTATAAATATAATCTAGAAAGAATAGTAATTTTACTTATTTGACATGTTGCAATGTGCTTCTTTCACTGGGGCATTTCGTCGAACATCTTAGGCGCTATTTTGGGGTTATGGAGGATTAGTATCTGCAAGGTAAACACGTAGAACAAGTTAGTGGCGTTTATGCATTTGGATTCCAAACAACAATAGTCTACTACTGCTCCACTGCTCGTGATTAAGTTGGAAACTGGGATTTGGTGGGGTTGCAAGACATCGAAGTAAATGGAATCATCCATTTTGACACGTTTATTTTATAGGTGATTTGTTGTCGGCTGCAATTTCTTCCCGCCCAGAGGATTTATCTCTGACTCTTCTTCTCTCCGTAGAGGTCGGAGACCACTTCTTGTTGCTGTAGAAATGTGCTTCTGCACAACTCTCGTAACAAAAAATGGTAAAAATGTGCTTCTTATCCTAACCATTTTCGTCCCAAACTGAAAATGGTAAAAATTTTGAATTTCGAGTAATTAATTGAGGGTATATATGTCAGATCATATTAGATAGGTAAATATAAAATTTTGACCTTTTGGAAAGGAGTTTTGGGTCTACTACCACTACATTAGGAGGTTATGGGTTATATCCCTTAAAAAATAATGTCATATTGCCAAAAAAAAAAAATATGACAGACTTTCGTTCTTGCTTATGTTGATGAGTTGTAACACTCGTAATCTAATAATTTTATCCCTTTTTTTTTTTTGCAGGCCTAGGCATACTGTTTTTTTATTTTTTTATTTTTATTTTATTTTATTTTTTGAGGCCTCTTTTGTGTGTCAACTTTGTTTTACTTCCATTGTTTTCATGTTTGACTTTGTAATATATCATTTGTAAGATTATTAAAATCTCATATGATGTAATTCTAACTTCTCTCTAAATTTATTGAGTTTGATTTTTAAAATTTTCATTTTTTTAATGGATTTATAGTAGTCATTAAGTTTAATACAAGTTATATATACATGTTATCACTTTTAGAAAGGTAGGTTACACATGTTCTTTGCATATATTTTTGCTTTAGGTTTCATGTGTTCTTTGTACATGTTTTTGCTTCAATTTAATTAGTACGGGCTCAAATAAGTTTTCCTCAATCTGATCAATTACCATTAGTGATATTTTTATTTTTATATATCATTTTCTCTTTTCGACCGGATGAGCGTTGACTGAGAGATGATGGGTTAGGTACTTGTGTTAATTAAATAAATTAGAGATTAAGAAACTCCAAAGATGGAATCAGAAGAGATTGTGTCGTGTCTTTTCTTTGCTTATTAGTCAAATGAGTTCCCTAATTACTTCTTTAGTGTGTCT
>JAESVK010000704.1:184310-198624 GCA_017140935.1 Hamamelis virginiana | reverse complement strand
TATATATATATATATATATATATATATATATATATATATATATAAGTTTAATATTTAATTAAATAATATCATTATTTATTTATTTTTTAGTACTAACTTAGAAAGCATGGGAGATTAATTATGTTTTTCATGATTGGGAAGTTTACTATTATTTGGTTGACTAATGTTTATTTCTTCCAAAAAGCTAGAATATTACTTTATTAGATATAAAAAGAGCAGAATTAATACTTAAAATAATTCTTGGCACGGACTGAAAGTGAATCAATAAGTAAAATGTAGCTCACTTGACATTTATCTTGACTTTAACTTTAAGTTGGAGAAAAGAAATGATGTGGACTATTTGAGAGAAGATGACCGCTGCCAAAATTTAAAAAAAAAATATATGGGAAACATTGATGGCTCCTAAAGTTGGCAATGACAACCTCTTTTTTTAGATGCTCTTAGTATTTGAGAATTTGGGTACGAGTTTATGTGATTTGGTGAAAAGAAAAATAAAAAAAATCCGCAACAATTTCTACAATGTACATCGACCTGCTATCTATAAAAGTAGACTACCGCCTAGGTGAAATTAAAAGAATATTTAAGAAGAAACAAGCAATGTACTTATTCTAAAACAAGTACATATCTTATCATAATTAATACAGGTTGTAAGGAATCTTTGATTTTTTTTAATTGATCGATTCGCTGTAGCATCCTGCCAAAATTTCTTTGATATTAATTATCTAAATTGATTACTCTTAGCAATCAATTAACCTTTAATTGGATCAAGACTCTGTATTTGTTTAATAATCCTGTTCAAAGTCGTGCCTACATATATTTAGGGGCGGAGCTACATTTGGTCTAAGGAGGGCTATAGCCGGCCCCAAACTTGCCAAATTTTTTTTTTTAAATATTCTTAATTTTAGATGTCAATTCATAAAACTGACCGTTGGATTTGATGCTCCTCTTCTGTATGTCATGCCTACAAAAAATCATAGTAATCCGACAGTTGATTTTTGAAAAATGTCATTGTGAAAATATACAACTTATTTGTTTTTCAAAATATCACCATTTTTTTAACGCCAATTTTTTCAAAAACCAACCGTCGGATCATTGTAATTTTTTGCAGGTATGGCATACAGAAGAGGGACATCTAATCCAATGGTCAGTTTTGCAATATATCATCTAAAATTAGCCATATGGAGGCGACCTGACGCAAAATTGCATCAGGTTGGTATGATAATAACATTACTGTATATGTATTTATATATATACACATACGTTTGTGTGAGATTGTATGTGTGTTTGGTGCTTATTCGTTCTTTATCCTAACCCAGTGTGAATACTAAATTTTGGCTCCGCCTGTGCATATATTGCTCATGTTGTGATGACCAATTTGTAGTTATAATGGTTCTGTTCCCTTGCTTGTAGTTAATCTCGTATACAAAATTCTTAGTATTTTTCTGAAATTAAAGTCACTCTCAGGTGATAATGGTCATTGAAGCAGGTAGGGCAATTTAATAAAAAATGACCCACAGACCAAAAGAAAAGAGCCCACAAACGCCACCATGCACGACAGTATACATTCCATCATGTATGGGGACGTGCATTTGTAGAGACTACATTTTTTAATTGATTTGGATTATGGTTGGGCTATTTGTAAATGTATTTCCTTTAAAAATAATCACAGACCTGATCTTGTGCTTCATGTGTTGTCCTCAGATATCAGAGATGAACACCAAACAATTACATAAGAGAGACACAAGATTTACGTGGTTCGACAATTGCTTACGTACACAAGACAGCGAATTTCACTATATGGAGAAAAATTACAATAATGGAGAAGGAGCACTCTCAACTTAACTCATAAATACTTTCTGATTCGTCACTCTTATTTTCACACATCTATATTGCCACATATCCCATGCTCTATTTATTGCTGGGATGGATGAAACAAGTCACTAGCAGGTCACTCTACAAGCCACCCTACCAGGAAGATAGTCCAATTGAAAATCTTCAGCACCTGATTTCAGCTGCAAAGAAGCAGCTTTCTTTGACTTTGATGGTGGCTGAAATCTGAGCTAATCTTCGCATAATGTAAATCTACACTTTACTTCCTGCAGGTTTCTAATCATTGCAAATTAGTACTTTGCCCTACTCTTTAACTCATTGACAGTCAATATCAATAATAAATATCCACCTTTTAAGTTAGTTGGCTTTGAAACATGCTTCATGAAGTGGAGGTTTTAGTTTCAACTCTCAACAGTTTCTATTTGCTCCCTCCTGGTGTGGGGGTCTTCGATGGGTTTGGAGGACTGGTCTAATAAAAGGTTAGGATACCCCTCCAAAAAATCAATCTCGTGAAAGTTGTTTTTGTTATAATCCAATTTACCCTCCATTAAGTTGATAATACATATCAATTAAAAGGAATAATATAATTGCTCCATTTTGTTGGTAGAAAAATAAATCCAATTTGATCCATGACATTTCTATTTCACTTCAGAATGGGTAACTTATTGTGGAAGCAAGAAATCAGATCAATGCAAGACTGAACTCAATTCGACCAATCATCCTTAGATACGTTCTCTTTAGGATGCAATGAAATCATTTCATTGTGTTACACCTTACCATTCAAAAGGTTAAAATCTAAAACTTTTTGTTCTTTAGATAAAGGTAAAACATATTTTCTATCAAAAAAACTAAAGTTATGGAAAAATCATCAGCGTAGAACTGAATCATTGGCACTGGCTTAATTCGTATTGCGGTTCAGAAGAATAATTGGGCTTAGATAGATTTATACTCCAATTCAAAAAGTAGGGTCGAAATTCAAACCCCAAACTTCTCCTTAGAAATTAAAGATTTATTCATTTACTTAATTTTACACAAGGGTTGAGAAAGTCCACATTGCTAGAAAGAGCTTAAGTCACCACCAATATATGGGGGGATTAGGATACAAAATGTCTTCCCTACTAATTACCTCTTGGTGTTAAAATTGCATGCATTGGATGGAGCTTGTGAGTGGTGAGCCCAACAGTATCCACATTTTCTTCCTCCCCATCTTTCAATCTCCACTCAAACTCTTGTACAAGTCTACCAATTGCGGTGCAAGATATCAACATTGCCTGAAGAGAACCTGCACAAACCCTCTTTCCTCCTCCAAAGGCCATTGTCTTGTACAAATCCATGGGATCATATTTCTCATCAAGAAACCTCTCAGGCTTCCACTCTTCAGCCTTTTCCCATTGTTTCTTGTCCATATTACATCCATAGATGTTTACAGCAATCTGCACAATATTATAGTTTTACTGTCAAAATTGTCACTAGAGTAATGTTGGACAAAATTTTAGACCAAATTTTTTAAACAAAAAGACATGGCAACAAGATGGGTCCTCTACTTTTGCGAATTTTTGAAATATACTAAAGTAGAGATTCTATTATATATGCTGCCACATCCTTTAGTTTTAAAAATTTGGTCCGTCTAGCATATTTCTTGTCACCATGGATAATTAAAAACAAGAGGCCAAGGCAAGACTAATCAACCTCACTTCCAGCAGGAATGCAGTAGCCACCTAATTGGGTATCTTCATTTGCATATCTTAAAGGAATTATAGGAGCTGGACTATGTTTTCTCAAAGTTTCATGGAAGACAGCACTCAAGTATGGGAGCTGTGACAGATTTTCCTCTGTAATTTTTTCAGACCCACAAAAATTTCGAAGTTCTCGAAAGAGATGATTCTGTAGGATAAAGAGGGAATCAAAATCATGTAGCACTAAATCAAGTACAAGGCTAAAATAGTAATGCTATATATCCCAAAATTGTACCAAAAAAAGCACCACAAATAAATCCCAATCCTTCATTTATTATAGAATTTGCTAAAAAATAAAAGAGTCGGACTGTCCGTTGAATCATTTGGGATACACTTTTGGGACATATAGAATTTTCGAAGCTAAAATGAACAGAGTGATTAGTGATTGAAACAACCTGCCGAGTTGGATCTTTTGCAAGCTCATACATGGCCCATTCTGTAGTGACTAAAGTAGTATCTGATGTCTCAATGATTACTTCCCAAAGCAACATGGCTATTTGTTCCTCTGTAAGTGTTTTTGCTTCAGATAGCAAATAGTCGATATAACAATTGATTTCCTGTTTTAGATCACAGCCAAGTTATTATATATAATAGGTACTAAGCCATAAGAGATTAATTTTTCAAAGAACAACAAATATTAAGGCTACCTCTCCCAAAGAAATTCTTTTCTTCTGCTCCTTAATGAAGGCCTTCATCACTGCTTGCCTGCGGAAAGTCATTCTCTGGATTTTCATTTCCAAGTTCTTATTTGGAATCCATCTCAAATATGGGAAGAAATCTCTCCAATCCACCTCAATTGCACCCTCCATTATGTCATGCACTAAAACCTTAAATATCTCCTCTCTTGACAGAGTTGCTCCAAGTTCCTCTACATAAATGGATTCTACATCCTTTCCCAAAGCCTGCAAATTCCATTGCCCTTTTTAAATATTATTGAATTTTTCATCTCTCTAATCTTTAGGGGTAAAAAACAAATTATGAGATGATTTCTTTTTCGGGTTATATACACATAAGTTCATGTCAGGAGCATTTTATACTGCTAAGTTCAAGTGAAAATCTCATGGCATAAAATTAGACCTCGCGGTATAAAGATCTAAACGTAGCAACTTTTGGATAATTTTCCTTTTTTTTTTTAAACCATAATGAAACAACTCACCTCTTTCAATGCTAATCCAAAAAGCTCAGACTCGAATATTTTCCTGAAATTGACAGCTTGAAGAGGACAGCTCTTCACATGAGCATGCAATTGGTTTGAAATATTTTCTATCATGGTCTCTCTGTGCCCTCGGTGTCGCTTCTGAATAAATAACAGAGAATTACATTCAAATCTAGTCTAGCAACAAAAAGAAATAAGCACCCCCAGGCCATAAAAAAAATAAAATAAATGTAATTGCAAACCTGCGCATTCGCTCCCAGGACATTTGTGATTATGTATCGTTTTACCATCTTGTGGAAGTCATTGTAGTCACTTGTTGCAACCATGCATTTATCAAAAGTCAGGATTTTCAATGCATTTGATAGCTTTCTTGTTGAGATAGATGAGAACCTTGTCACCATGGCCTAAAAACCCCAAAAAAAAAAAAAAAAAAATAGTTTTATATATTCATAATCTCTTTAAAGGATAAAAAACCTATATATATATATATATATATATATATATATTTTATGTTTTGGAAATAAAATGTTAAAATGATCACAAATCAATGCATTAATGACTTTTTCTAATATGCCTGTTTTTTGAAAGAGGCCTATTTTTCATGGGACGGAGAGAGTACATGTTTTAACATAAGAATTTGAAAGAAAGAATCATACAACCATAGGTTAAATAATAAAAATAACTGAAAAATAATCAAATAAAGGATATATAAGGCTATATATGCTTTTTTGTCTCATTAACCATTATTGAGATAGTGGGCGACAAGTAATTAACCTCTTTAGCAACATCGGCGGAATTGAGAACAATAACAGTAGAAGCACCAGTTCTAATGGAATAGATTGGCCCATAAATCTCTGCCCACTTTGTGAATGTCTTGTGAGGTTTCTTCTCTTTCATTTGCAGTAAATTCCCTATCAACGGCAGCCCAGGCACCACTGCAACCACCCCATAGAGGTAAATTAATTTTAAAAACAAAAATGTTTCAAGATCAAGAGAGAAATAGAACCAAAACCATTGTGAGAAAACAAGAAAAGCAAAATTAAAAAAAAAAAAAAACAGTATCACGTTACCAGGTGGAGGTGGAAGGTGGTTGGACGATCTACACCTTCTATTAGAGATGAATCCTCTGATGAACAAATACAGAAACAGCAAAAGGCCACCCACAACCACTGTGGTAGTAAAAGGCTGTACTTGAGAACCTTGCATGATCTGAGTCATAGCCATTGATTTTTAGAGAGACAGAGAGAGGGCTCAAAGCAGGGTTGGTGATGATGCTTTTGGGTGCTGGTGATTAATACTATGATAGTACCACTACAGGATGTATATATATAGACACCAGTAATGACACAGTTCTAACCTTACGTATTTATATGGGAATTAAGCTTTGGCAAATGTGTATAGACACACACACATCTATTATAAGGTGCATTTTGAGCAAAATTATGTAAAATAAGTTTTGTAGGGTGAATTTCAAAATAAATTTTAAAAATCTAAATGTTAGATAAGATATTTCTCGTTAGATTAAATATTCCTCTTATGTTTATCGTGCCTGCCAAAATCACAGTGATTCAATTATATATCGGTTTTTTATAAACAACGATAAAAAAAAGAATGGTGATATTTTGAAGAACAGATTTGCTATAATTTTTCACAGTGACATTGTTTAGAAATCAATCGTTGGATTATTACTATTTTTGACAGATTTGACATATATAAGAGAGATAATTAATTGAACGATCAATTTTTTAAAATTCATTTTACAAGTAATCATACTGCAATTATCTCATACAATTTTATATAAGATGCACCTTATAATACATTATCTATATAGATGGGAGATTAGAAAGTACATAAAATGGGACAAAGTCAAGAGTATTGGAAACAGCACTGAATGTTATTTTCTTAGCAGACGGCAGGTCAAACCGGTTGCTAAAAAACAAGAGGAGGCAGAGTGGTCGTTATCATATAGGAGGAGAGCAATAGAATATCCCTTTCTAGTGCAGCTTAAACACTAGCTTTGGACTCGGGCTTATTGACAAAATTGGAACTTGGGGTATCAATTAGATTTTGATCGCATTGGGAATCGTTTTTAGTACATGATGCATGTATTTGAATCATCTTTTACTCTTTAAAATAAGAATTGTTCTTTTGGATTAAAAAGAAGGAACACATTAATTCTTTTTTTCATTTTTTTTTTTTTTTTTTTTTGTCAACAAGGAATTTTATTGATTAAGGTAAGTGAGATAACACATCAGCTGCTAGTATAAGCCGAAGCCAATCTGGCAGATGGTCCTTCCAAGAAAAAAATGATAAGCAAGAAAGCGCAAATTTAGACACACAATCAACAACATTATTACCTTGTCTAGGCACAAATTGCACATCCACATACTGAAACTTCTCCATTAAAGATCTATCGCCAATTTTAAGACACTTATTTTTGATTGATCATCATTTTTCTTTTATATTTTTGGTCTATCGCCAATTTTAAGGCACTTATCTCCCCAAAAGAATTTGTAAGTTCAAGTACATGAAATCGCATTAATACCCATTTATTAGTGTTAAAGATTGAAATAAAGATAGATTTCATTCATTCGATTGGATCATTTGTAACCACGACCTGTCAATTAGGAATAATATTGCCTAATGCCTACTCTCCCTCCCCGTGGCTGCCAAATGAAAATTATTTAGACGATTTTGATTGATCATTCATTAAGAACAAGGTAAGGAATATATAACCAAAAATGAAAATTAAAATATTGGGAGAGTATTTTCAATAGACTCCTTTTTGGAGTTTCCATTTCCATTTTCATGACTCCTAAATTTGGCAAACCATGACTTCCAAATTTGGCAATGACTTTAATGCCTCTTATATTTGTGAATTTTTTTTTGGCAAAGACAATCTTCTTAGCTCAATATTGAAATACAATGGTACCAAAAATGAGAACTTTCCATTAGAAATGCTGTAATAGCATAAAAAGGTATTGATGGCACCAGTCACCCGAGATTTAAAACATAACCCTTGGTATGTTGTTTATTTTTAATTTAGACCACATGCATGATAGGTATTTTATAAATCAAATGACATATGGGAAGCAATAAGGATGATGATGATGATGCATATAGTTTATACCCACCTTAGTCATACTCTTTTTTTATTTAAATGTAAAAACATATTTCAAATTCAAACTTGCCGTTGAAGCTTTGCCACTTAGTTTAAGGACATGTTCAACCATTGTCATATTATATTTACCATTAAGCATCTGCTAACTAGTAACAACCACTAGAATACATATGAGTAGAGATTCCATTCTGTCTCACAACTCCCTTATAGTAAATGGAAAATATATTACAAATAATGTTGTTGAAAATAAATTGCATACATACAATTCTCTTATTAAGTAATGGGACTCTTAATCCCGATGACTGGCAATTTTTTTAAATCTCATTAGTTGGAAAACTTTTTTTTAAAAAAATTTATATAGTAAAAAAAAAAAAAATTCTAACTAGATGTAGTAGAAGAATCCATTTTATCATACATCGCCCTAATAAAGAGTTTGCTTTAACTTGATATACTGGGCTCGATCTGTACCAAATAGTTTAGATTTTTTAGTTTGAAACTTAATATGGTATTAGAGATTGGATCTCCATGTGACAGGCTCATATGAGCTTAGACGTGAGGGGGAGTGTAAAAAAATTCACTCTCTCCTACAAGAGTTTTTTCCATAACTAACCTCCTAAAACAAAATTATTCCACATCTAACATTCAATCTGCAGAAAATATTTTCATGTTTGATCTCGTTGACCTAGTCAATTGCCAAGTTTCAATGCGATGTTAAAAACTACTGTTTTGAATGACATGTATTTAATGTGACATTGACACATGGCAGCTGACTATGTAAACGAGAGCACATGTGGAATTTTTTTTTGCAGAATATCAGATATGGAATAAATTTTTTTTTTGGAGATCATTTATGGAAAATAAAATAAAATAAAACTCCTCCCACAAATGCCATGCAATTGGATTTGTGTCTTATTAAGTTAATTTTAGTTTAAGTATGATCAAGAACTGAATAGAACAAGCGATTTTTATTTTAATTTTAAGGTAGATTGCTCTTAATTAGTGGTAATAAATTTAAGTATGACTAAGGATTATCCCCGACAATGGGGAATCGCAAATTATGTTCAATGGTCCCCACGTCATCATAAAAGAATTGTGACTTCTGACAAAGAAAGTCACTGTCCATGATAAATTAATTGTAAAAGTCACTGTCCATGATGTAGACGGCCTTTAAATTGAAATTTACTTACAAATTATATTATAAATATTTCAATTATAACATGTCAACTGAATACAATAGCCCCATAAGATACCAATTCATCCCACCCGTTCACGTGGAGATCACCTGTCCTCTTATTAATTAATTTAAGAGATGTGATCTTTAACATTATTTATACTTCAATATATATAGCAAAGTTACACGTGGATGTTGACAACACAGGATTACGGATTAGATAAAATTTAGAAAGTACTCGTTTTAGTGAAAGGATATGTGAGACCAATTTTTATTTATTTATTTATTTATTTATTTGAAAGTGATATTTTAGTACTTTCAACTCTGTGATGAATATTGATGTCTTCTCTAAATTTTATTTTTATTTAATTAATTGACGGAATATTAACTGACGAAATTAACATTCTATCTGTTAAATTGATAACTGTTGATTAAGCTTTCAGTTAGTTAATATTAATTCTGTCAGCAACTCAATTAGAAGTCATCAATTTTAATCGACGAAATGTTAATTATGTCAGTTAATGTCCCACATACATTTTTAAAAAAATTTAAACTAAATCCAGTAAAAATAAAATTTAAAAATCATATTGGTATTCACTTCAA
The DNA here is from genome assembly GCA_017140935.1 of Hamamelis virginiana. Lineage (NCBI taxonomy): Eukaryota > Viridiplantae > Streptophyta > Magnoliopsida > Saxifragales > Hamamelidaceae > Hamamelis > Hamamelis virginiana. The sequence goes on along the minus strand of JAESVK010000704.1, from coordinate 189,007 downwards.
AATTAAAAGTATTAAAATATTAATTAATTAATTAATTAATTTGAAAATTTTATTTATTCTTGAAAGAAGATAACAACAGGCTGATGGATAAGAGGCACTGTTGTTGTTTTCTAGTGCATATGCCTCCTGAGACCTGACCCGTGGTCCCGTGACTGTCTAATTTTGCCGTGAGATCTTAAAAAAGATACTCCATACTCCAGGACATGAGCTAAGTGACAAACTCAGGATTTTGGAATCAAATAGTTCCCACCTTAGGAGTAGCTGATGATGTATTGATAATAATTTTGGAAAAGTTTTAATAAAACTAATGCTATTCACTGCAGTAACAAAATGCTATAAAAATTAGAGAAAAATATACTTTGCTCTTCCTAAACTATTGGCAGTTTTTACGTTGTCTTTTTGTGGTTTAGATTGCATCAGTGTATCTCCTAAACTATTATATTGTATCAAATTAGCCCTTCAATCAATTGGCTATTTATTTTTTTTGACTGAAAAATGGTGTTAAGCTTGTTATTTTTTTTATGCGGTTTTTATCCTGAATTGTTAATGGGTCTACAGGCACATCGGTGAAATTTCGTTATTTTCCTCAATATATTTTATTTATTATGAGTTTTATTTACTGTATGAAGAAAATAATTTATAAAAATTAAAGTATATTGAGAAAAATCATGAAACTTTACTTATATGCTTATAGATACATTAGCATTTTAGGATAAATATAACATAGAAAAATAACAAGCCTAACATCGTTTTTCAGTCAAAGAAACAAATGACTAAGGGGTGTAATTCGATACAATCTAATAATTTAGGGGCACATTGATGCAATCTAAACCACAATGAGGCAACATGAAAATGATCAATAATTCAGGAAGGCAAAGTATAGTTTTCCTAAAAATTATTATAGAGAAGAAGGAACATGTATAGTTTTGAAAAATACAATAAAGGACTATATATAATTTTGAAAATTCGCAATAAATTTTTTTTAGATGAATTTGGTGATTGATCCTACTTAAGAAAAGTTTAATGTGAAAAGTCCTCCTAATATTTCTTTCTTTCGTATGGTCCTATTTAAAAATTATTTTATGCAAAAAGTTCTATTTAAAACTTATTTCATGCGAAATGTTCTAATCTTTTAAAACTATTTTTCAAAATGACAAAACTACCCTGAGTGTATTTTCACTGTCGTGGGTGGGTTTTCACTGTCCCTAAGTGTGTTATCACTGTGATTTTTTTTTTTTTGTTTTTGTTTTAACTGCATTTTTTGGTATTATCACTTTTTTTAAAATAAAAAAATTCAGTGCATTTTTTTTACATTCTCTCTCTCCATTTTTGAGTATTTTCACTATCCATTTTTTAGTGTTTTCACTGTGGTATATTCACTGTTCCTTTTTTTTTTAATTCACTGCATTTTTTTTACAATCTCTCTCTCTCTCTCTCTTTCTCGAGTATTTTCACTGTCCATCTTTTAGTGTTTTTACTATGCTTTTTTGTATTTTCACTATGGTTTTTTTTTTTTTTTTTTTGGTTTCTACTATGTCTATTTCAAGCCAAAATATGGTTTAAATTTTTTCACTATGTCCTATTTAAGAAAAATGATGAATGGCGGTATGAACACTCACCGACGTGATCAGTGGCGGTGAAGCAGAGATGCGTGTCATCAAATCAATTTGGCAAGAAAGATCACTTGACCTCTCCTATTGGGGGTTACAACCATAAACAGTAGACATTGCACGATTGCATGAAATTACACTGCACAGTCTAACAGTCGATAAAAATCCCATCTCTCCTATTGAGGGTTACACTTAGATGAGGCAACAACCACCGTATGCTGGCCTTTCATTGGCCCATCATCATCATCTCAATTTGACAGTATTTTACTCAGACGAATCAATTAGACAACCAACACCAAGTCACTGCATTTAAAGGGGAAAATAAATAAATAAATAATTATTATTATCATTTAAAAAAAAAAACCTAAGATATATTGGTTGTCAGGAGGCCGGTTATCCTCAGATAATATATGATCAATATCAAATGAAGTATAAAAATGGAACGCGAGCTTGCACTCGGTGGTTCATATCTCTCCTTTTACAGAATGAGGTCTAACAACTAATTTTACTAATATATATCGTCTGTCAAAAAAAAAAACCCAATTAGGAGAATCCTTAGCAGCTAGCAATTCTATCAATAAAAAGGGTCTATAATTCAAGGCATGGAGAAATCATAAACACACAGCTGAATCACCATATCAATTCTGAAAATGGTTTGGATGAACATTTGGAACATAGAGATATACTAGTGACTAGTGATTAGTGAATCACAAATATGACTCGATAGATCACAACTTGAACAGCCAATTAAAAAATGGGCATTAGTGGCATGGGCTGGAGTTGCTTAATTTGGTTATGACTTAAGATTTATTAAATATAGCTCTACTAGAGTCTACCACAAAGATGCAGAAAATACACACATTAATCTGTAGCCAAACAAAATTGCTAGAAGGAGCTTCTGTGGCCACCAATTTATGAAGACATGCCTCAAAGTATCTTCTGTGTCAATCTCTTGGCTTTAGGATTGCTTGCATTGGATGTAATTTGTGAGCAGTAAGGCCAACAGGATCGACATTTTCTTCCTCTCCATCTTTCAATCTCCACTCAAACTCCTGTACAAGTCTACCAATTGTGGTGCAAGATATTAGCATTGCCTGAAGAGAACCAGCACAAACCCTCTTTCCCCCTCCAAAGGCCATCGTCTTGTACAAATCCAAGGAATCATATTTCTCATCAAGAAATCTCTCAGGATTCCACTCTTCAGCTTTCTCCCATTGTTTCTTCTCCATGTTGCATCCATAAATGTTTATAGCAATCTGCATAATATATATATATTGAGAGAGAGATAGTCTAATATAAGGTGCACCCTTTTGCAAAGTTGTGTAATAAGGTGAGTTCCATAGAGTCAATTAATTCCAAAATAAATTTTAAAAAAGAGACCGTTGGATTAGATATCCTTCTTCTGTACGCCATGCCCGCAAAAAATTACAGCGATTTAACGATCAATTTCTGAAAAATATCACTATGAAAAATTATGGCTTTTTTGTTCTTTAAAATATCAACAGATTTTCATGGTTAATTTTTTAGAAACCAATCATTGGACCATTGTAATTTTTGTCAAGCATGACATACATAAGAATGATATCTAATCCAACAATTGATTTTTCAAAATTTATTATAGTTACAAATAAGAGATCATGGCAAGACTAATGCACCTCACTTCCAGCAGGAATGTGGTATCCTCCTAATTGGGTATCTTCATGAGCATATCGTAGAGGAATTACAGGAACTGGACTGTGCTTTCTCAAAGTTTCATGGAAAACAGCATCTAAGTATGGTAGCTGAGGCAAGTTTTCTTCTGTAATCCTATCTGATCCACAAACATTTTGAATTTCCCAGTAAAGTCGATCCTGATAGATAAAGAGGGAATCAAAATCATGACATATATATGAGGTAAAAAAAATTGAAATAGACTCATTGTATTAGTGATTGAAACAACCTGCCGATTTGGATCTTTTGCAAGTTCATACATGGCCCATTCTGTTGCAATTGAAGTAGTATCTGATGACTCAATTATTACCTCCCAAAGCAATATGGCTATTTGCCCCTCTGTTAGTGTTTTTGCTTCCGATGACAAATAGTCGAGATGACAATTAATATCCTGTTTAAAATCCCAGATAATACAACCGAAGAAACCAATAACATACATCGTTCTAGCAAAGGGGTCTTGAATCTGAGACTAAGAATTTCATATCCCAAATACCCCACCCACTTGAGTAGGGGCCGTTTGCATTAGTTTTTCTTAAAATCATTTTAAAGCTTAAAATTCCAATTGATCTAAGAATGATGGAAGTGGCTGTGACAAAAGTTAGGGGATCCCAACTTTTACCACAATAACTTTTTGTATGGAAACTCTGATACGTGGAAACATGGTTTGAACATAACTTTAAGAAAATACGTGAAGAAATAGTTATCCAAAAGTGATTTTAGAAAAAGATAACCCAAATGGCGCAGGTCTAGTTGGTAAAAAAAAAAAAAAATTGCACTTAAAAAGGCAAGAAATTAAAGGTTACCTCTCCCAAAGCAATTCGTTTCTTCTGCTCCTTGATAAGGGCTTTAATCACTGCTTGCCTGCGGTAATCCATTCCCTTGATTTTCATTTCCATTGTCTTATTAGGAATCCATCTCAAATATGGGAAAAAATCTCTCCAATCCACTTCAATTGCACCCTCCATCATGTCACTCACTAAAACCTTAAACATCTCCTCTCTTGATAAAGTTGTTTGAAGTTCCTCCACGTAAATGAATTCCACATTCTTACCCAAAGCCTGCAATTAAATTCCATTACCTTTTCTCAACATTCTTGATTTTTATTTTTATTATTATTATTATTATCCATAATGAAACAACTCACTTCTTTCATCGCTAGTCCAAAAAGCTCAGACTCAAATATTTTCCTCAGATTTATAGCTTGAAGAGGACATCTCTTCACATTAGCATGCAATTGATTTGAAATATTTTCTATCATGGTGTCTCTATGACATCGGTGTTGCTTCTGAAAAAAAGTAATAGAGATGACATTAAAATCTAGTTTAGGAACAATATATATATATATATATATATATATATATATATATATATATATAT
>JAESVK010000704.1:162289-184300 GCA_017140935.1 Hamamelis virginiana | reverse complement strand
ATATATATATATATATATATATATATATATATATATATATATATATCTACACAAGAATAATCATGTGCATATACACCCATTTTCCTTATTTTCAGCATGATGCTTTTAAGTAAATGTAGGATATCTATTTTGGAAAAATCAAACTGTTGAAGTAGATACTCTTCTCATAGAATCTGTCATGCATGCTAAAAATCACATTGATTTAATGTCAACATCTCAAAATAGACAACTCAAAGTAACATTTTTGAAAAATTAACTGTTAAATTATTATAATTTTTGGTATGCATCACATATATAAAAAGAATACCTAATTCACCATTTCCAAAATACACATCTCACAAGTAGTTAAAGGTATTATGCCGACTTTAACTAAAGTCAGCATATGTGTGCAGGATCGTTGCCATGCAAACCTATACCCCAAACTAACAAGGGAATTAAAAAAAAATGGAAACACTCACTTGGTGAAGTGAAGAAGAAAGTTGTAAAAGCAAACCTGAGCATTAGGTCCCAAAACATTTGCAAGTATATATCTTTTTACCATCTTGTGGAAGTCATTGTAGTCACTTGTTGCAACCATGCATTTATCGAAAGTGAGGATCTTCAATGCATTTGTTAGCTTTCTTGTTGAGATGGATGAGAATCGGGTCACCATGGCCTAAAAATATCCAAAAGCATTGAAAGTTGCAGTTATACTACTACATTAATCTTCCAAAAGTTCAAAAAAGGCCCATTTTTAGATTTAATGAGATCTCGAAAAGATCAAAAAAGGCCCACTCGTAATTGGGTTTGGGCTGGGTTGCGAAGCTTCAATGAAAGATCAACTCGACCATAGACTCAGCGAGGCTTCCCGCATTTTTGGCCCAACGGGATCAGTAGATAGCTCAAGAGCCTTTTAATCAAGTGAAGTGGAGTGGAATGTAAAATGATAATCCACACACTCACAGAGAGAGAGAGAGAGACAGAGAGAGAGAGAAACCTCTTTGGCAAGTTCGACGGAATTGAGAACAATAATAGAAGAAGCACCGGTTCTGATGGAATAGATTGGCCCATATATCTCAGCCCACTTTGTGAATGTCTTGTGAGGCTTCTTCTCTTTCAGTTGCAGCAAATTCCCTATCAATGGCAGCCCTGGCACCACTGCGCCATATATATATATAAAAGCTTATATAAGCATGAGGCCCATAAATAATTGTGGGGAAATATATTTTGAAAAACTGACCGATGGATCAGATACTATATTTATGAATATTATGTCTGGGAATCCAACAATGGGTTTTTTTTTAAATGTCACTTATTTAAGTTTGAGAACGTGCATTTTATCTAATGTGGGATAGATATTTACAGTTTTTCACGATCAGAATTTTAGAAACCAATAGTCTGATGACTATGATTTTTGGCTTGCAAGGTATGCATTAGAGCACATCTCCAATGGGCTCCCATTTGAGATTGTCATGGCCAAATTTGGGAGGCTTGGCAAAAAAAAGCTACTCCAGTGGGGTGCCATTCATGACTTCTAAATATGAAAATGGGAGGTCTCCATTGGAGATGCTCTAATCCAATATTCAGTTTTTCAAAATACCTATCTCACAATGACAAAAAACACAAGTCTTGATATATACCTGACCATAAGAAAATTACTATATAGAGAAAAAGCCACATCTTTTTTTTTTCTTTTTTTCCTTTTTTTTTTTTTTTAGGAAAGAGCCGGTAGCAGCCCACATAGTAGCCCCGTCCCAAGATTATTAAGGAACCTCACTTATGGCCGAGGAATACCGTGGTAACAAAACTCTACACTTGGGTTTTACAAATAGGAAAAAAAAGAAACGAACCCAAGGTTATCTGGATCGTCACATCTTGCAAATATCATGGTTATCTCTAATTTGTTTGCTTTCTTGCTTTAAGTCTTTACAAAAATATAATATTTAAAATGTAATAGTTTTACTCTTTAAAATACATATTTTCTCATATTAATTATGTATAATTATAATTTAGTCTAAAGAATTGTGAACTCTCAAGAACTCAAACTCCCGAGAATTTAAAACTCTTAAAAATTTAAATTATTGTTGTTCGGATGATCCACAATTTTTTTAAATTTTTATTATTTTGATTAATCATTTTTATTAAAAGTAGATCTTATTTTGCTAAAATCATATTGTCTTTTGTTATTTTAAGTGAAAAAATCACATATTTTGACAAAGTTACATAATTTTTAGAAAATGAAAAAATGTTATTGAAAGTTTGACAACCATATTTTTAGTTTAAATTAATTCTTTTTTGACAATTATACCCAAAAAATTAATTTTTTGGTAAAGAAAGATGAATTTTAGATATAATATTAGTAATATTGTAAAGTTAAGTAATATGAGAATTGGCGACTCCCACATGTAGAGGTGGGAGTTTCAATTCCTGTGTTTCATGGGAATTGAGGTGTTCGTGAGAATTGTAACTTCCATAAATTTTGTCGTACAAATAGTTGAACTTTTATTAATTCTCAGGAATTCAAAATTCCCAGGTAAGGAATAGTCCCTAAATGGATTTAAATTTGTCTTGTTTATTAATCAAGTCTAGACGAATAAGAGATTTGGCTCAGCAATTCATGTCTCTTCTTTCGTGGGACGAGATTCTGGATTCTATTCCCCATGAATGAAAATTAATGACCCATTTGTTATTCTCTTCCTTATTAACAACTAAATTAGGGGCCTAATTAAGAAAAACGTACATGAATATCTTGAAAACCTTATCCTCTTGAATTTTGAAAAAGGAAAAAATAAATAAAAATAAATGGAAAATCAGTACTACCAGGTGGAGGTGGAAGTTTGGACAACCTGCCCCTTTGATGAGAGATGAATCCTGTGGTCAAGAAGTAGAATAGCAGCAGAAGACCACCCAGAGCCACGGTGGCAGCAAACGGCGTTGCATGGAAATCTTGCATGGAATGAGTCGGGGTCATTGATTTTGAAGAGATCAAATGGAGAAAGGACTCAAAAGGGTTGTTCATACTTTCTGTGTATTCAGAACTTTATACATTCCATACAATATATATATATATATATATATATATATATATATATATATATATAGAGAGAGAGAGAGAGAGAGAGAGAGAGAGAGAGAGAGAGAGAGAGATGCTCCGGCTGTGAGAAGTATAGAAAGAGGGAGATAAAAGACGAGGCTGGGTACGTACCTACACTGCTAAAAAACAAGAGACAGAACAAGAGGCAGAGCTGTGGATTTCGAACTACCGGCTAGGGGATGGAATTAATCTGCTTCTCAACCTTGGTCTCGTCCCTTTCCAATGTTGTTGTGTATCTAAACAATTATTTCCCAACCTTCTGTAGTGTTTTAGTAAATTCTCTCTTTATAATAGTTGATGGATTAGAATTTATTTATCACACTTTTTTAGAACATTTTTTAGGATATATAGCATTACGTACCGGCTGTTTTAATAAATAAATAAATAAATAAAAATCCCAAATTCAAGGTCCTATATTTGTTATCAAAAAGAGATTTTACTTAAAAGGAGAAAGATTAGCTAGATCATCTTCACCTGCAACATCATTTGGAGTACATTTTTGGATTTTTTTTTTTTTTTTTTTTTTTTTTTTTGAGACGATTAGCATTTTTCTTTGAGAGTGGCATAGTGGCAAAATCAGGATTTGGTTATTAAATAGTTTCTGCATTCAAGAGTTGCAAAGAATGTATGGGGAATAATTTAGAGAAAATCCAATAATAACACCTTTCAAGTAGGAGCAATATTGTTAATAGCTTGAGCTTTAGCTCCATTTTATACCAAGATAAAAAAATATATAGTTTATAGATTAGGACCCATTTGGATAACCTTCCACTCCATGATTTTTATTTTTAAAAGTAAAAAATAAAACTTTTTTTTTTAATTATACCAAATTTTGATAGTTACTTTTAAAACTTGAGATAGTAAGTCTTGCTATGTTCACTTTTCAAAATTGCTATTAAAATTTTCATTTTTTTTTTTAAAAAAAAGTAGGAACTTATCTCAACGAATCCTTAGGCCCTGTTTAGTTTGTGAAAATTTTTACAATTTTTATTTTCTGTGAAAAATTTTTAAAAATATTTTTCATTTTAAGTTTTCAAAATTTAGAAAATGTGTTTACTTTGCAAAAATTAAAACTGTTTTCAAAATCTAAAAATAGTGTAAATGCATTTGCTAAAATTATATATTATCTCTATATGTTTTATTATTTTTATTTTTTGGTTTTACAGTTGGTCTACATATTTTTTTTCTATTTTTATAAGCATTGCCACGATATAATTCTTGTTTTCAGTTTTCGTAAAAATATTAAAAACGTCTTTTTGATGTTTTCACATTTTCTTAAAAACTGAATTTATTTTCTTGAAAATAGTTTTCATTTTTTACAAGTAAACGTGTTTTTTAGACCGTTTTCTGTTTTTATTGAAAATAAAAATGAAAATTGCGAAAATTTTCACGAAGTAAATAAGCCCTTAGTTTTTTACTTTCTCCCTTCTCAATGTACCTAAATTTTCTAGTTAGGAAATTTGAAACTTGATAAACTATTGAAGCTTCACCTTGTACCATTAAATTAATTTAATATTCAAATACTCCTTTACAATTGAATTAGGTAATAAAATTGGGCAAAAATAGAGCATTTATAAATTTATTTGCATGAAGCACACATTTTTTTTTTTCAATTAAATTTAATTAATACCTAAATTCATTATAAAAAAATGACATTTTAGACATTTATATTAAATTGATTTAATGATATCATATAATGCTTATACAGTATATTTTCCTTGAATATCCTTTTCACAAACAAATAAATTTCTTACAATCTTCAATTCAGTTATATACCTATATTCATCATTCATCATGTGGGATCTACAACACCACTACGAAACATATGACTACATATACCATCTTGTCTTCTACCTTCCTAATAAAATCATTGTTATATATATATATATATGTTAAAAAAAAATTTGTGTAAAAACTCACATATTTTAAATAAATAAAATCAATGTTCCTTGTATATGAATGTACAATATGCTTCAGTGTGAAATGGAATTTCTTAATCTCAATGAGCTAGTAGAGGAGCAAAGAGAAAAACAAGAGACACTTTGTTGCCGGCTATTCAATGATAAGAATATAGTTTTCACAAACCTCGTATTAATTCAATAGGGTAGTCCAAGAGGTCAAGGACCATATCTCATGAATCAGAACTTTGAGAGGGGGGCTAACTAGCTAAGGGCAGAATATCTTAATCTCAATTAGTGGGGATGGGAGGAAGGAAAAAAAAAAAAAAAAAAAAAAAAACATTGCCTATGGGCATTGAATAATTATATAATTCATATAATATTCACCATGGGCAATCTAAAAAGTCCATTAAGTGAAGTACTTGGAGTCGAATTTTGGCGTCTTGATTATAGGATGGACGAAATTTGTGGGTTATTGATCTCGCTTATCCTTAAGGGTTAATCTAAATTCAAACTTCAGCGGGAGTTTGTTTAGGATATATATCCTATGTCTAGAAAAAAGAGTAGTGTGAAAGAATGTAGAATCCATTTATATATATATATATATATATATATATATATATATTTAGAGAAAGATGCCATGGAAAGGAAAATTTGAAAATAATAAAGCATGGGAAATTTGCATGAAACTAAAGTTCATAAAGTGTAATAACAATTAATTCCCACGCTGCATGGATGTCCATATGAAAATAAAGAATCAGAACCCAAGCCACATTCTGGGTCTAATTTAAAGTTTTAATAGTATGAAAATCGAGCTAATTAGAAATTGGTTTGATGATGGTAATGGATTGTTGCAATAATAGCGTGATATTCATTTATTAATATTAATAAACTTCAGATAGAAATATATAGATTTTTATGATCGATTTGGGAAAAAAAAAAAAATTGCAGGAGAAGCTATCTTTTCTTCTATTATAAGAAAGAAAGGCATCATACACATATATCGTATAACCCATGTACATTTCACATTTCACATTTCACATTTCACATCCATGCATGATTAAGTACGTGATGAACACCAATTAAAGGTGGCATAAATGGCTTGACAAACGCTGCAGATTGGCTCCGCTCACCATCCGATATGAACAATAATAAAACAGAACTTGGCTCTGGTCAATTGTGCCAATCGTGGGCCTTCGTTGATTTACTAAATAGAAATCTTTCCGTTTGGAAACAGTACAGCAAATTTCAATTTTTATGTCACGGATTTCAATCTATGAAACTAACAAAAGTGGGTTTATGTTGTGAGATTGCAAAACTAATAAAGTAATAAACAATGAGGAAGAAGAGAGGTTAACGATGCGCCGTTTAGTATCCTGGGAAGATTGGTGGAGGCGGCGATGAATATTCGAAGCCGAAAGTTGGGGGAAGAATGACATCTGCACTTGGAGGTTGGGGGGCCAATACAAGAGGAGGAGGTGAAAGAGATTGAGATGGTGTGGGTGGTGATTTTCTTGGGATTGATGGTGGAGGAGAGAATACCGGCGGTGGGGGAGAGTGAACCGGAGGTGGAGGTGAACGAATCGGTGGTGGCGGGGATGTGACGGGTGGTGGAGGAGAGTGCACTGGTGGTGGTGGAGAGTGAACCGGTGGTGGAGGAGAGTACACTGGAGGTGGTGGTGACTGAACCGGTGGTGGCGGGGAGTAAACCTGTGGTGGTGGTGGTGGGGAGTAAACTGAAGGGGGAGGAGATGAACGTACAGGTGGAGATTGTGATGGCACTGTTTTTTGTGATGGTGGTGTTGGTGGTGTCGACGTCGGAGATGGTGGAGGCGGGGATCGGAACCTTGTACCAGGAGATCGACCACGAGGATTATCAGGCGATGCCGGTGCCGGTGGTGGTTTATTTGTTTTTGGAGGGGTAGGAACCGGTTTTGGAGATGGTTTAGGTGTTGGGACTGAAGGTTTATTTGTTTTTGGCGGGGTCGGAACCGGTTTTGGAGACGGTTTAGGTGTTGGCACTGAAGGGGTATGTTTCGGTTTTGGAGATGGTGGCGATTTAGATGTCTTCTTCTGCGGAGGATTCGGTTTAGATGGTGTAGATGAGCCTCCGCCGCCACATTTTGACTTACTGCAATCAACCGGCTTGCTCACCACCGGAATACATGTCTTCGCCGACTTCTGTTTCGGCCGGTCCGGCAAACAATTGCTTGTATCAACCAATACAGTATCTGTCCTGGCCGGCGGTTCACATCCTTGAGCCTCACCATTGAAATAGTTATAAGAGAATGTGAAATTTACCAAGCTAGGCAAACGGCAAATATTCTCAGGAACAAACCCAGTTAGCAAATTATGTGAAATGTCCAATTCCTCAACCTGATTTAGGCCTTTAAAGCTCTTTGGTAAAATCCCATTGAGTGAATTCATGCTGGCATCAAACACTGTTGCATTTCCCAGTAGGCCAATTTCAGTAGGCAAACACCCACTTAGCTTATTGTTCATGAACATAATCTCATTCAAAGTGTTTGACATTTTACCAATAGAATTTGGAATGCAGCCTGTAAATTTATTATTAGCAAACACAACAACAGATGCCGGAGAGTTGCCGAGAGTGTTGGGAATATTCGATGTGAACCGGTTATCGTTCAAGAACAAAGCATCAAGTTCCTTGGTGAAGAGTTCAGGGGGCAATTCACCTTCAAAATCATTATACCTAATATCAAGGTACTTAAGATCAGGTATCGATAAAACAACTGATGGAAAAGGCCCCACGAATCGATTGTTACTAACATCGAATTCGTGGAGAATTTGAAGTTTCGATACGCTCTTTGGTATGATCCCACAAAAACGGTTAGTGTTAATATGGAAGAGGGCAAGATCAGTCATTAGACCCAACTCAACAGGAAGATACCCAGCAATATCAGCATGATTAAGATCAACACCAGCAACAACACTCAAATTCGGATCATCAAGAGCCGGTGCACAAAAAACACCATTATAAGCACAAACATGGGCACCAACCCAATTGCCAGTGGTGTTAAATGGGTCAGAATAGATAGCATGCTTCAATGCCTGGAGCGCGACATACGCCCGTTTAAGCCTAGAATTGGCAAAAGTAACTCTAACATCAACCTCAAATTCAAACTCATCAGGCAAGTCTCCATCCGTCTCACCAAGGTTTAAGAGCTGGCGACGAGCGATGAGGGAGGCTTCGGCATCAGATAGAGCAAAGGAAGAAGAAGATAATAAGAAGGAAGAAAAGAAGAGGAGAAAGCAGCCCGAGGCCTGCATTTTTGGGTATCTCAAGCCACCTTGGAGAGGCCTAAGGCTGCTTATAGGAGAGAGATCGGAATAAAGGGGGTGAAGAATTCAGGGATGTTATATTAAGGGAGAGAAGCAGAAGGTTTAGAATGTTATTGAGAGGCTCTGCAACAATCTCTCTACAGTTTTAACCAATACATGCAAGAGGTTGTGTGAATTTGTTTGTACCACAAGATTTCTTGGTTGTTTTCTAACGTTTCTAACCTTTTCTTAGATTTTGGATATGTCTCTCTAATTTTAGAAATGGTTCTAACAATAGCATGCATCCTTGGATTTTTTTGGTGGTGCTGCCTAAATTTATTTCTTGATGCAAAGACCAAGTCTTTTTTTTTTTGGGAGGGGATGTTGACATACCCTTGAATTATAAGCCCACCCCCTCTAATTTTGATTTTTTACCGTTTTATGAAAAAATACATTTTTTTTAAGAAAACTAGTCGCGTGGTCCACTAGAAAACATCATTTTGAACAACTTTGTAGAAGAAAGTTTTTCCAAAATCTATCATTTAAGTAGACTTTTTGGCATTTTTTACGAAATATTTTGTAAAAATAATAAATGGTCAAAAAAGTCTACTTAAATGATAGATTTTGGAAAAACTTTCTTCTACAAAGTTGTTCAAAATGATGTTTTCTAGTGGACCAAGCGACTAGTTTTCTTAAAAACAATGTATTTTTTCATAAAACGGTAAAAAATCAAAATTGGAGGGCGTGGGCTTATAATTCAAGGGTGTGTCAACATCCACTCTTTTTTTTTTTTTTCCAACCCAGGAAAAGACTCCTAATGACCTCAATTCTTTCTCCACGTGTCAAGTTTATCCAATATTATTGGAAAGTTATATATTAGGATCCTACCAAATTACAGAACTGTGGGAGCCATTTCCAAACCGCCTTAAGACCAAAGATTCAAAGCCAAACAGACCCTAAGTGGATCCACCTGTCTTTGCTTATTCTACACATAAAGGCAGGGCCTTTAAGCCTGAGTAGACTTAAAGGTGGCCTGCCAGCCACCTTCGAGCACTGCACCACAGAATATGCAGGTTTCACGTTAGGAGATATTTCACAAATATCTCCCCTATTTAAGGAGGTCTCCTCCAACAATAACCACGTACGCTCACTCAGGCCAACTCCTCTCATTTTATATTCAACCATGCCTTATACTAACTTTGGCATCAGAGGGTCTTTGGAAGGCCCCACACCGGGGTTCAGCTCCGCAACTAGCTCCCCAGCTCAGAATCCAGATCCGCAACCAGCTCCCTAGCTCAGAATCCAGCTCCATAACCGCTGGCCCAACAGATTCATCCTCATAGATGAAGGAATAGAAGAAAAGAACACATCAAATATCATTTATAAGAGTGGTGCAAGCTTACCAAAAGTTTGGTCCCCAACAAGAACCATGAAGGGGTAAGCTAGGGTAGTTGTGGTTGTTGCATTTTCTTAGAGGCCTAATGAGGAGGGAGTTTGATTATTTTGATTGAGAGATAGCCCAAAGTGTGCACTTCTGCTCTAGCAAACATTGGCAATATTATATTGAAAGTGGCTCATGATAAGATATGTCGAGAATCAAAGAGGTTTTGGGCTTTTGTATTTCCACTATCCTCGACTCAATGCAAAAGCTACCAATTCAAATGGGGGAACTATTTTGGCAGAAGAAAGAATATATATGAGTAAAACATACATAAATATACAGATACATACTCATAAATAAATATTACCCAAACAATACCTTTAAAAGGACAGCTAACTTGTAGAGGGGTGATGGTATCTAAAAATATATATATAATTAATATATTTGTTGTCAATTCCATAAGGAGGAATAGTTTTTTTTTTTTTTTTAGTCAAATTAAGGAGAAAAATTATTCCTCTTTCAAACTTCCTAATAATACTAATTAATGGGTATCAATTTGTTTTCATCTTTCAAACTTTTTAGTCAAATTTGTTTTCATATAATAGGGCAAATTACGCCAATAAATCTAATTTTTCGCAATATTATGTGAATGAACCTCATCCAAAAATATTTACAGTAATGAACCTATCACTGTTTTTTTGGACTATAATACCCATTTGATGGTCAAAATTTTGAAATATTTTATAAATTTTGTACATAATCTCCAACCATTCACATAATCCCCAAAAATACATAATGCTCAATTCCCAATTTTGGCTAGAATCCCCTACATTACTAAGAATCCCAAATCCTCGTAGTGTCGCATCAACATTTATTACATGTCATTCAATGTCCCATCCTAATTTTTTATAACTCTCTATAAAATATTTATAAAAATAAGGGCAAATCATTAAAATATTATCAATGTTTCAATTTATTTCCAAAATAAACATCGTTTGAAAAGAATTACTATCTTTTTAATGGTCAGAAAGTTTGAATTTTAACATTTTAAATTTTTTACACGATCATCAAAATAATACATAATCACTAAAATATTACATAGTCACCAATTACCAATTTTTTATGTAATCACCCGAAATACACATAATTACCAATCACCAGGTTAGTGTAATGACGAAAAAACAAACAATCATCAATCACCAAAATTATATATAATCACCAATTTTGTTAACAATCATCAATTGGTAGAGACATTCGTACAAGTCACTTTAATTACATCAAATCATCCCTTAACAAAATTGTGATATTTGATGTAATTAAATTGATGATTGTTAACAAAATTGTGATATTTTGTTAACTTTTACCAATTGATAATTGTTATCAATTGGTAGAGACATTTCCAAATGAAAAAAGACATGATGTGATATTTTTAAAAGGTGATGTAATGGGTAAGTAATGAGATGTTTTTTAGTTGAGGATTGGGGATTCTTTATAAAATTAGGGAATCAATTTTTGACTTGGGAATTGGGGATCGTGCGTTTCAATGGGGATTTAGTTTATTTTTTGGGATTGTGGGTTATGGCTTATTTTTGGAATTTTGTACATTATTATGAATTATTTACAAAATTTGAAAAAAAAAATTGACTTTTTGACGGTTAAATTGGTATTTGTGTAGTTATTTATTTTACCTTAGGGCATTTTAGTAAAAAAAAATACCGACGTAAATATTTTTGGAATGGGGTTCATTCACATAATATTAATGTGAAAACTTAGATTTATTGGCGTAAATTGCCCATATATTTATAAGTAAATCAATGAAGTTTCATAATTTTTCTTAATATATTTTATTTATTATGAATTTTATTTACTGCATGGAGAAAACAATTCATAAAAATTAAAAGTATATTTAAAAAAATACGAAACTTTACCGATATACTTATTATAGATATATTAGCAATCTAAAATAAATATTTCATAAAAAAAACAAAAAATAAATCTAACACTATTTTTAAGTAAAAAAACAAATGACTAATTGACATAAGGTGCATAGTGTTACAAATCAAAATTATAGGGGATTAATGTATTGCAATTAAAACTATAAGGGTATAAAGTGCAAGATTAGAGATAGTTGAGGGATCAAACTATAATTTCCCAAAAAAATGGGGAAAATACAGAAAACCTTCCTCAATTATCACCTTATGACACCTTTCCGCCATCAACAATCGATTGCAACACTTTACCCTTTAAATTATTGGATTGTGACAAATAACTCATTATGTGATTTTTCATATTTTGTTTTATGGCAAAACGATCGTTGGATCACAGTGATTTTTGGCGTGCCTAACATGAAGAGGCAGGTTATCCAATCTAACCATCTATTTATTAAAATTCAACTTTGAAAATGTATGTATTTTCATAGGTTATTTTTTAATTTAACGGTCTGTATTTTAAAAAACCGATCGTTGGATCAGATAATCTATCTGTTTATGTTTGGCACGTCAAAAATCACAGTGATTCAATGATCGGTTTGTCTTAAAACATACTGTACAAAATTATAGAATGAGATTATTTGTCATAATTCAATAGTTTAAGGAAACAAAGTATTGTAATGGATAGTTGAGGGGATAAAGTTTCACAAGGTGATAGTTGATAGAAATTTCTTTTCATAAAAAAAAAAAAAAAAAACAAGTTTGGGCAATTTTGCCGACGTGGTTCGTGTGAGTTGGACACGGCAAAACAGTAATTACATTCGGAAATGTCCAGTTGGACCCAATCGTGTCATCAATTTGTTATTTGTTACTCCATAACTTGTCCACTCCACTTCTCCAGCTACAATACTAACTCGCTTTAAACCACGGGAAATTCAAAGACGCCGTTGTCAGTGTTCCATACACACGCGCTTCCAAGAAACGTGCAAACACCGCTTATAACAGTAGTCAGTAACCGAGTCACTGAGCCCCCTCACGTGTCGTGTCAAACACACGCGTCAAATCAGCGCACTGGCTCACTGTCACAGGGATATCGATGGTATTTTGGCAAATCCATCTACGCTGCATGGGGATGGGTCTACCACTCTCTGCAGTCTCGGAGCTATTTGAGGGTTTCTGAAGGTTTATTGATCTTCTTTTTCTCTCACTTTCTTTCTCTTTCTGGGAATTGTGATTCTCGGGAAAATGTTCACTTGTTGTTTGTGTGTCTCCAGGGTATGACTCGGAATTTCTAAAGAGTAAAGGAGAAGTTTTCATGGCAAAAGAGATTCATCAAGAGATGTTGAATGCCAGGAGGGCTCACTTCATTGAGGCTTTTCAGCCTAATTCAACCTTAGAACGACTGGTATTTCTTCTTTTTATTTTACATTTTTGGTCATTTCATTTTTTTTTTCCTATTTTTGAAAAATAGTTAGGGTTTATAGCACAAACTTGTTCTTCATTTATACACTGATCGTAGAAATAGAAATACAAAAAATTTTGATGAGGGTTGTGTTGTAAAAAGTGGGAAATTGAATTTGAATTTTAGGCTTAGATCAAACGATGAGTTCTCAAGAAGAAATTTTTTGTTTGTGGTGAAAAAATCTACTGTAATATTGGAGTTATTTTTCTGGTACTCTTTCTGTCAAAACTCATTGTCATTGGGATGATTTTAAGGCATTTCATCTGCGCTCTGTTTAATTGTTGGAGAGAATGAGAGAAAAGAGAGGAAAATGCTTGAAAATGAGTAATGAAGGAACCCATTTTGCCCATTTTTAAGCATTCGCTTTTCGGTGACTCATTCTCTCAGATATTTGAACTGTAAAGAATTCCCTGGCATTATTATTTGACAAAAAACCTATAAGATATATGATGGTGCCAAGTCATGTACTCGTGTGAGCATTATATAATCCAATTATCTAAACTTGCAGAGGAGATGTGCTGAGCGTGTTGAAGTAATTTCATCACCTAAAAGTGAAATTATTTATGAACTTAGGTCATCTAATTTGCATAAGTTGTATCCGTTGGGTTTTATCAGAGGGGTATTTTGCGAAGCCATGTTTTTGCATTAAGTAATAAAGATTTGTAGCACATGCAGGGCCGGCCCTGGGATTTGGGAGGCCCCAAGCGAGCTCCTAAAATGGGGCCCTCCTATATATTGACATAAAAAAATATTTGCATGTAAAATGTTAAATTACCTACAATTTTTTATTTATGTACTTTGCTAGTAACTACAAAAAAATTGGAAACATATATTGTTACTAAAATCATAAACTAATAGAAAATGCAACAATAAAAAAAGGGTTAAATAACATAACATATCTGATCGATGTCACCATTTTCATCAGTTACGAAAAATAATATCTTTGACTTAATCTTTTTCTCCGCTCCTAGAGACAAAAAAATTTAAATCCCAAGAAAAATATAAACATAAATTTAAAAAAATTGAATATTTGTTTTTCCTAATTACCTTAAAAAAATCATCATTTTTAGCTAGAAAAGCATCAGCATCAACGTATCATTTTAATATTGCTCTTCTTGCAATTTTTTATGCAAATAAATTCCAATCTCACAATAAATTGATAACAATAATAAATTCATTCTACCAGAGCAATCTTAGAACCCAAAAATAAAAACCCTAAATCATAAATCTCATACTCTCAATAAATTGGTAACAATAATAAATTTTTTACCATTCATACATATCATGGATAAAGTCATAAATATAATCATAATAATAAAATGAGGAAAAAAGAGAGAAATTGAGAAAAATACAAAAAATAAATAAATACCTATTGTGGGAGTGTGTCTTGGTGCTAATTGAATAAATAAAATTTTAGATTTTTGCAGAGGACTAGTATAATAGAAAGAGAGAGAGGAAGAAGCCAATGTTGTGTGAACTGTGGGGTAGGGTAGAGAGAGAAAATTGGAGTAAAAAAATGGGAGTTGGTTGTGGGGACTGCTGAGAAACGAGAGTTAGAGTGGACTGTAAGTCGTGGTCCTCGTGGAGTTGGTGGAGAAGGCTGAACTGGTGTCTGCTGTATGTTCAAAAAAAAAAAAAAAAAAGAATTGGTGTCTGCTGAAGGCTAATAGGTAAAAAGGGTAAGGGCCCAAAAAATTTGGGCCGGTAAACCAAATATGGCTAAGGGCCTCAAATTTTGGGCTAAGGGACTAATATGGCTAAGGGCTAAAAAAAAAATTTGGGGCCCTCCAAATTTGGAGGCCTCAAGCCACCGCCTTACCTTGCAAAAGGCAAGGGCCGGCCCTGAGCACATGAGTAAATTCGTGAAAGAATGCTTTTTTGTTTGTGCCCCACATGTACGGGAGAGTAAGGTGCTTATTTATTCTAATTTAGTATTCTGATACATTTTTGCAAGAACTGCAAACACATAGGTGGTCTTTCTTTCTGCTTCACATATCCTCTGTTTGATAGCCAGTAGGTAAAGTCGTAAAGAAAAGAAAAATTGGTATCGTCGAACAGTCACTTCAACCCCATGTTGTTGCATGGTTCAAGTTTTCATATTGTAATATTGTAAAACAAAGTCGAAAAATTAAAGATTGTTGGTAAGTCATTTTTCCATGCAGACATAAACAATCAATTTTACTCTTCTCTAAACAATGCGACATAGACTATCAAGTTTTCTTTTCTCTAAGCTAGGTGGCATGCTACGTTGGTAATTACAAGAATCTCAAACTTAGCACTTCCAAAGTTTTGGTTGATATGTGCCCTGAATAGGCAAGATAGCATTCTAATAATCATTAGAAATCATTTTTCATTTAAATTGAATCGAAGGATACCTATATATATATATATATGATAAACAAGAAGACCCTAAATATGGGATATAGTGTTTGATGCCAAGAGTCTGCTTAAAGATGATGGGTTTGCTTGATGCCTATGTTGGGTTTGATTCGAATACTGTTGAAAATGTCCAATCAATTTTTGATGAAATTTCACTATTACTGTTGTATGGTGACACAATTCAAAATGTTCCATTACAGAAAATTCCAGTCAAATTCATAAAACACCTGGAAGGCACAACATCTGGATCAATTTCATTAACAGGTCCTAGTGGGAAAACTTGGCATGTTGACTTGATTCAACAAAATGATAGTTTATTTTTCCATGATGGGTGGCCAGAGTTTGTGAGAGATCACTTCATTGAATGTGGTGACACTTTAGTTTTCAGATATGATGGTAATTTGCAATTCACAGTGCAAGTTTTTGATCAAAGTGCATGCGAGAAAGAAGGTGCATTTAATGTTGAGTGCTCTCAAAATCCAAGAAATATTGATAAGAATATGGAAAAGAAGAGAGGAAGGGAGAAGGAGGCTGCCTCTTCCGATATAAGTTTTGAAGGTTTGCCAAAGAAAATGAGAGGGAGCTCTTCTCAAGTCCATTCAGAATGCGTAACCAAGAACCAGGAAGCTGAGGTTGAAAAATCCAACAAGGAAGGGTGCCAGCATGAGGAGGCAATAACAACGGAAATATGTCAAGAAGCAACATCCTTCAACAAAACAGAGAAATGTGATAGTCCATCAAAGAATTCTGCTTTGCCTTCTGAATCAAAACCTTGCAGTGAAAAGCCTGGTAATGATTCCAACTGTTCGATTCTTTAGTTTTTCTGTCAAAAGAATATGCTTCTCCAATGGGAGAGGGCATTGTTGTAGGTCAACGAAGAGCTCTGTTACTAATTGCCATCTTCTCTGAGTCTACTAGCAAAGATGAACCATTGAAGCTAGCTATTTCTTATTTAAGAAAAAGCTTGGCTTTAGAATACTTACATCTCCACACATCACATTGAGTACGTATATTTCTTATACAGATTTTTTCCATGTGTAAGAGCAATTCATGAAATTATACATTTTTCTGGTTATCTTGGAAATAATTTCTTATAACTTTGGTTTACATGACACAGTCAAACATCTTTCATTTATTTACTACATCAAATGAGCTTCTGAATTTTAATACAGAGGCAGCCCTAAAGAACAGAACCAGCAAACAAGATGAACAAAGTTCACATGCTAGAGGTTTTAGGTCAAAGTTGTCAACATCTGAAGAAGAAAAGGCTGCTCTATCTTTTAAATCTAATTTTCCTCATTTTGTGAGGAGCATGAAAAGGTTCAACATCAGTGGTTCATGTACTCTGGTGAGTACTTTCTTCCTTGTTTGTTTCTTTTGATTTTTGACTGAATTTTTTTGTTCATATAAGGTCCATGTATTGTGTGTCAAATTTATTTTATAATAAAATCCATTAGTGCAATACCACTTCATAGTAATATAGATCATAATTAAGAAGTGATAAATATATATGAAGTGTGAATTAGTGTAGATGTTTTCTTGACCAAGTTTTATCTGTTTCAAGTGCATCTTTACCTTGAAAACTCTCTTCTTGAGTTCAATTTTCTTGGCAGAATTGCCACTCGACTGGTTCTTCAACCCATTCACCATCTACCTGTACATCAGACTAACAGACCCCAATGTATTATCATCTCATGACGTGCTGTTGCCCTTATAGAATAAGAGTACTTGTAGGGTTCTAAGGATTCTGTCTTCATTAAGCCTCTGTGATGGTTCATGATTCAACACCTTCACAATCTTCTTAAGATGTGGCGGCTGATATAGTCCGTAACACTCACCTTTAACCCTTTCATGTGGTGGTTTCCAGTTGTTGTGTGGGCCACCTGAGGGTTTCAAAAGTTTCTTCTCGATTATGCATTAACTCACGATGCTGGTTGTACTTCCTATTGTTTTATTTTTTTCTGCAAACTTTTTATACTGTGAATTATATTTTACTATCTGGTTTCCATTATGCAGAAAATCCCATATCAATTTTCAATGGCACATCTTCCCAAATGCAAAATAAAAGTTGTTCTTCATAATCTAAAAGGAGAATGTTGGACTGTGAATGCAGTCCCAACTACTAAAGTACACACTAGTCACACTTTATGTGGAGGGTGGATTGCCTTTGTTCGTGGTAATGACATCAAGATGGGAGACATCTGCATTTTTGAACTTGTGCACAAGTGCGAAATGCGTGTGCATGTTCTTGGAGATGGGAAGGGTGGGCCAAACTGCCAAAGTGCAAAAGCAGATTCTAATGGGTTTGCTACTGGGGGTGGTGCTGCTTCACATAAAACTTTTGAAGGTTTGCCAAAGAAATTGAAAAGAGTCCACTCAGAATGGGCAGCCAAGCTCCATATGTTTGATAAAAAAGGGTCTAAAACACGTCAAGAAGTTACTTTCTCCAATGACATTAAGAAACATGGTAGTGCGTCAAAGAGTTCTGTCAAATATGCTCTCTGCTCTCAATCAAAAGCTTGCCATGAAAAAGTGGGTAAGGTTCTAATGACTACTTGCTCGGTTTTTGCAGTCAAGTATCTACTTCACCAATGGAATGGAGATCATTGTATGTCAGCGGAGAATTTTAATAGTTTTTCCATCTTTTTATAGCCAAATACTGCAAATATGGGCTATATGTGTTATTTGTTGTTGAAGAAAAAGCTAGAATTTCATTCAATTTTGCTCAGTGTGCTTTTATTTGTACACATGGGCAATTAGGCATGCTGTACTTATGTCTCTTGTTTAGATTTTTGTCATGTATAACATCAATTCGTGAAATTTTATATTTTTGCTTGGAATCTTGAAAGCAGTTTCATGTAAAACTTTGATTTATATGACGCATTCAAACACCTTCCAGTTTCTTACTCAAATGAGCTTCTGAATTATAAAACAGAGACAGCCGTCCAGAATAGAACCCTTGTAGAAGATGAAGAAAGAGTGGCTCAGTCTTTTACTTCCAGTTTTCCTAATTTTGTGAGAATTATGAAGAAGTTCAACATCAGTGGTTCATATACACTCGTGAGTTGTTTCCATTTTATTTGTTGCTTTAAATTTTTGATTGGCATACTGTTCATGTTAGTCTATCATTGTGCACCAAACTATTTCTACAATAATCTAAAAGGGCATTATCACTCCAAAGTAGTTTAGATCAAGTTATATTAGATGAAGATGACCCAACAGACTAGATGTGAGCGTAGATTAGAAGGAACAAAAAGTAAGTGGTGAACCAGCAGAGGAGTTCTTGACCAAAAAAAATAGCAGAGGAGATTTCTTGGCCAAGTAGTGTTTGTTGTTGAGCCTCAATACCTTGAGGATTCTCCCCCTGATTACAGAGTCTTGACAAAACTGCTGGTACAGATTTCTTTTTTTTCTAAATCCTCCATTTCACCTTTTTCTTGAAGCTTGACATCTATTCTGAAGTTAAGGGATGAATTAGATCCTGAATCCTTTCTTCATTTGTTCACCTGGCCTACCATAACCACTTTGTTGTTAGAAGGAACAGACCCCATGTTGTAGGCAATTGCCATTTGCTGTGGTGCTTCTGCCCTTATGGGAATAAGAGTACTTGTGGGTTGTTTCAAGGAATTTAGTACCATTAAGCCCTTGTCCCATAATGACAAGTGATACTTGTGGTTCCACTTGGCATGAGTGAACCATGGTATGACTGCTTGTTTTTTTTCAGACTGTTTTTAGCATCAGTTGTTATTTATTGACGGGTTTCCATCATGCAGAAAGTCCCAAATCAGTTTTCTATGGCACATCTTCCCAATTGTAAAACCGAGATTGTCCTTCGTAATTTGAAAGGACAAAGTTGGACTGTGAATTCAATCCCAGATATAAAAAGGCGAGCAATGCATACTTTATGTGGAGGGTGGATGGCCTTTGTTCGAGGTAATAATGTCAAGATGGGAGATATCTGCTTTTTTGAACTAGTTGGCAAGTGTGAAATGCGGGTGCATATATCTGGGGTTGGAAAGAAAGGGCTAGACAATCAAAGTGGAAAACCAGCTTCTAATGACTTGCCTATTGGGTCATCTACGAGCAATGGTACCTTTTTATGAGACATTTGAAGACTTTCAACCTTACTGGAGTACTGGACATATTCTATGGTGAGCATTATTATGCCAACTTTTCCTTTTCTCCGCCCTTTTGAAATGTATGCATGTGACATTTTAGTTTTAGGTTTGTTTCAGCATAAAGCGTGAACTATTGCTTGCTAAATTCTACGGGCCCATGTTGTGGAGGCCAAAGCTTTCTAGATTTTATTGTCTCGATCATCTTTGTTGTTTATTGTTGGTTAACTGGCATTAATCCATAACTGGAGATTAAATGTTCATGAGTTTCATTTGCTCAAGTGATTTATGTGAACTAGGGCTCCCATTTGTTGCAATAGAAATTTTTTTCTTGGGAACAAGCCATAATACAACGGTGGCTTCAAACAGTAACCACTATAGAGTTATATTTTACTTCTTCACAGTGATCGAAAGTAGCGGAAACAAATCTTTCCTCTGGATTAACAATAAATATTTCTATGCTGATGAATAAGGTTACTTATCATTACTATTGTAGTGTTAGTAAATTATGTTATTGTAAGACATTATCCGGGATGAATAAGGTTGGTCTACGTAGCTAGTTTTGCACAAATTGACATCCCGAAGGGCGAAATTCATTAAAGAAGTATCTTATTTCGTGACGTGCAAACTCTAGAGTGATGGTTTTTTTTTTTTCTTTTTTTTTTCAATACATTTTCCAGTATTGCAAATACCAAGCAGAGTCGACATAATTTGGAGGGAAAAAAATTCCTGTGAAACAAGTTTTAGCTTCAATCATGTAGACTTCAAATTAGCTCATTCAAAGGATAACCAAGGAGAACATGAGCTTCTACAGAGTTT
This sequence comes from Hamamelis virginiana, assembly GCA_017140935.1. Lineage (NCBI taxonomy): Eukaryota > Viridiplantae > Streptophyta > Magnoliopsida > Saxifragales > Hamamelidaceae > Hamamelis > Hamamelis virginiana. Next base: position 163,963 of record JAESVK010000704.1, on the reverse strand, counting down.
TATTTATCATGTGCTAAAGCTTCTAATGAAGAAATCGTAATTGTTACACTGTTAGCAGTTTGTTATTTTTGATTTCCTAATTTCTTATTATCTCCTACTGTCCTAGATAATGGTGCAGAAGTTTTAGTTTTGCAACTAATGGTAACATTAGGCATATGTTTTTATTCTTCTTCTTCTTTTTCTTATTGTTTATTTTTGGTGAATTTAGTTTGTTATGGTACCTGGAAATGTTTATATGCAGGATGGGCTTCCTTTGTATGTGAAAACAAGATTGAACAGCCGATATGGGGCATATTTGAGCTTGTAGGGGCTTACAAAATGACTCTGCACATTCTCTGGAGAACATGTAGCTAACGGAAGTCTCTGTAACATCCAATCAGGCAGTGCACATCATTAGGTATCTGTTTAGTTTCATGTATAAATTTGTTGTCGTGTTTCTATTTCAAAGAATCTTCTTGTAGGCAATTTGTTCGCATCTTAATTCACTAAGAAAGATATTTAGAACAGTTTGCGCATTGTCAACTCAACTGTTTCTGCAGATGCAATTTTTCCTCAGTTCTTCTGTTATATAAACGTGGCATGTGTATTACATAAAACACAATTTGTGCTGAAAACTAATTTAAAAATGACAAGTATGCAAGATGAACATGAAGAAAGGAGCCATTGGGTGAGCACTTTTCTATTGATGACAGAGTTGCAACCAAGAAGGGCATGGACATTTCCACAGCCGATGGTATATAGAAATTCTCTTATAATTTTTATGTCATATAATTTGAGATCATGACCTCCTTATGATAATGGATTTGTACAGAAAAATTTTGTATATAGCCGTATAAGCAATTTATGTCCATCCTGTCCTGATTTTGCTGCATCCAACAAAGTGCTTTCATATCATGCGGTTGGACTCTCAGCAAATTGGTTAGTGGATTAAGCAAATTTCCTCAGAGCAAGGCTTTGTTTTAACTCAGAACTATCCATTCTATTTGGGAGTTCAAGGCTTTGTTTAACTGTGTTGGTCTAACTTTGAGCCTAAGCTCACCAACCTTTTATTAAAACAAGGATGTAATGATACTGAAAATTTTGCTAATCATTCTATCATTCCTAAAGTTACTTAGAAATGATTATCACCTCATATTTCAGGTTTCTATTAAGTTATTTATTTTTTAAATTTTATATAATTCTTTAGAGCTGTGCTAAAATCATGTTTTCACGTATCAAAATTTTCATACAAGAAGTGATTTCAGTGAAAAGTAGGCTATAATAGTTTTTGTCACAATCGCGCCTAGGTTGGAAATTTTGTTAACCATCTTTTTACCTTTCAAGTAGTACTTCAATTTATAGATTAAGTAGAACTTTGATCTCAAAAGAATGATTTTAAGACTTAGCATTATTTTAGGGAAGGTAATGCAAACGTCCCATTCTATTCTGCATTACAGTGTATATTTTGTTTGGTGAAAATGATGGGAAAATTGCAACTTGGATTTTGAACAAGGATTCTTTACTTGGATTTTTTTAATACTTAAATAATGTGTCATGATCTGGATTATCTCCACATTATCGGAATAAAATCTGCACATCACCAGAATGAAAAACAAACATATCATCCAAACATATCTAACCTGTCCAAACATACCTAACCTCAAGTAGAGAATTCTAGGATTCTTTATTTGAATT